>CABFPE010000351.1:240463-269671 GCA_900660155.1 Hofstenia miamia | reverse complement strand
AATAACAATGAAATTTTGTACTGAGCAAGGCTATCCAGTGAGATTCAGTGGTACAGGATGATTGTATATCACACTTGATATTTGAACAAAAATGGAAAAAATCTTGTGACATTGTCAATTGGAAATAACGCTTTTGCATTGATGTAATTTGTGAATAGTGCATAATAAATNCATGCTATGATAATAAACACTATCTCATAAATAGCATAGAAACGCTGCCATATGGACATAAAGGTAATAACCATTTACATGTTTATAATGTTAAACTCTTATTTAGATATCGAAAAGATTAATAATTCGCAATCTACCAGTTATCTGCACTAATTGATGATGGGGTTAAATGCCTTTGTCTAGGTATATGAAATTTTATATTGTATGTGCTATTAATTAATGTTTTAGATTCCAATACGTAGTAATTCATAGTTCATTCTCCTTCCCATATTGTACCTGCTTCAAGTCTTTGTATATGGTAATTTATTTTTAAAAAATTAAATATTAAATTTTACATTTAGATATTTCCAATGTTTTACCTCTGCTGTTTTTACATAATTGCTCCCTCCACCATGTTCAATGCGAATTTTTTTTGTCAACAATATTATAAATTAATGTATTGTTTAGACAGTTCCTCATATAATTGATTGCTCAATGTACAATGTTTCCTCCATTCTCCATGTCCATATGAATTTGTTAAATTTATCTTGAAATTGGTATAATATATTTTAATTGAATGGTTATTTATATATAGTTTAGTTTCCACACTCCACTGAATGATTCTCCGCCAACTGAAAAAAGCTATTCCCTCCAATGCTCCCCCACGTTTAATTTATCTTGAAATTGGTATAATATATTTTAATTGAATGGTTATTTATATATAGTTTAGTTTCCACACTCCACTGAATGATTCTCTGCCAACTGAAAAAAGCTATTCACTCCAATGCTCCCCCACGTTTAATTTATCTTGAAATTGGTATAATATATTTTAATTATATTTTTTTAAAAGCTTTATTTAGATCCCCATGTGTTTAAAAAAAGTTTTCCATGAATTGATGAAAGAATGCCTCCATGTGAAAATTCCTTTGCAAAAAGTGTAATCATTTTAATTTATAAAAAGCTAATGGAAATATTTAGCTGTCTGTCACTATTTTATGATGCCCCACTTGAAAGAAGAAGTTTTCCATCATCAACTGATGAAAGAATGCCTCTTTGATGCTAACAAATCTCATACAATAAATATGGTAGAAGAAATTAATTATATATATATTGCTAAGGTTTATTTAGTTTCACCAACTATACAAAAAAAGTTCGCCATCATTGATGATTCATTTTAAACATTTATTCTGTTGTTTTTCTATTGGTATAAGAATAAATGTTACCTTAATATAAAACAATCCCCATTAATTACTTGCTCAAAATGAGGTGATACAATCTAACATGGTTCTGATTTTAAATATTATTTAGTCTCTGCATGAAGTCATTATGTATTGGTGAGGCTGTTAGCAGAGAAAACAACGCATGCATTGTCCCTCCAAATTCTTATAGTGTAAAGCAAGTTAATTCTGATATCAATGTATTCTGTTCAGTGTGGAATTACACCAAAAGTTAATCATAGGAGGCAACTAAATCAATCAGGGGACGTATTATCCATTATACTTGATAATATCAAATTCTCTGGCTTGTAATAATACTGTGTTAATTTAATATGTCAAAAAGAGAGTGTCTATAAGATCTTGATTATTATTTGCATGGCGTAATTATTCCCCATTTAATTTTGCGAATGCATAACATTTATACCAATGCTTAGATATATTTTATTGGTGGCATTGTGTGATTCTTGACACACATCAGATGAACAAGACTTGATGAAAATTATCTATGCATGGGAAATGAAGATGGTGGTTGATGACAATATATGGACTCACATTAACGTTGATGGTGATAAGCTAATACAATAGACAAAATTTTTAGTGTAATTTACTATCATTATAAGTGGAACGTGTATAATATACATGTGTTTTGTCTTGTTTTTAAAATGTGGGCTTTACCATGCTCACTTAAATATCTGGTTTTATATTTTGGAAATTGATGAATTTTGTTTTAACATGTAAAACTAAACAAGTGTTTTTTTACTAATGTCTAAAAATAATTTTAAATGTTTTTATTACAACGGATTGTGATCTCTTTTTGTTTAATTTCCACATTTAATATTTTCCACATGTATTATCAAAAACATCTTCAAATAGTTTGTTTGCTTAGAAACCAAATGATGTTTTTTGTAAATGACATTGTGTGTTTTTGAAAACAAAATGTACACTTTTTCTATGTATTCCCAAAATAACAGGATAAACACTGACCATATAAGCTTTTCAAAATTATGGAAAACTTGATAAGCATGGTTTGTCATTGCATTGTGTAGTTTTTACATGTAATGGAAAATGAGTCATATAAAACCAAAAATGTATGTAAACTAAATTGACTGTAATATGAATCATTCATAAGCAAACCTGTTTTAAAATAACCAATTAGCAATAAGTGTCAAATATGCATTAACATTTTTTAACCCAACCTGTCAAAAAGCACTTTGTGAGCTGTGAATTCCATTAGTGTGCTGTCAATCAACGTTTGTTCCCCAAAATAACAGGATAAACACTGACCATATAAGCTTTTCAAAATTATGGAAAACTTGATAAGCATGGTTTGTCATTGCATTGTGTAGTTTTTACATGTAATGGAAAATGAGTCATATAAAACCAAAAATGTATGTAAACTAAATTGACTGTAATATGAATCATTCATAAGCAAACCTGTTTTAAAATAACCAATTAGCAATAAGTGTCAAATATGCATTAACATTTTTTAACCCAACCTGTCAAAAAGCACTTTGTGAGCTGTGAATTCCATTAGTGTGCTGTCAATCAACGTTTGTTAAGTGGTGAGTCAGCACTTAAACACTCATCAATATCTGTGAATCACTAGAGGTCAAAATGTCAGTTTGTGAGATCTCCTATGCCCTTATAATACTACTCACATGCATATGCATTGTAATGTAATGCTACCATTACCATTGATAGAATGTGAAGAAAAACAGTGTGGGAACTGTTGAACATTAAAACAAGCATTAAATGAAATATTTGCTTCTTCAAAATATTTCTGTCACACGATGGCATACAAAAATCAATGCTGACTGCTATCTTAATACATGGGATAAAAATTATTTTGGTGATTGCATCAATTAGTATTAGACTGGTATTTTTATGTCACGAATGTTGTTTATTGGATCATGACTGTGATGTCTTAATTTTTTAGGTTTTTGATTTATAGTCAATATATGTTTTGCATATAAGTTACATTTTAATTTCTATAGCAATTGTCAGCTTCAAATTGAAAACCATAGATTGATAAAAATTAATTTAATTTTAAAGCAAAGAATGCATTTGATTTAAAGCTGTGACCTTATCCTGTGCTTGTGCCCACGTAGCCAAATACTGGTGGACTACCAGTTGCAGATATGGTGGGCCACCAGGTGGGGTTTGGCCACCCGTGCACCAGTGGACCACCAGTAGTCCACTGCTGGCTAATTGGTGGCAAAAATATGACTTAAGCATTAGAGCAATGTCTCAATTGTTGCAACAGCAATTTTTTATATTGATGTAGCTAAAACATTGCAGTTTAAACTAACACAAACCCAACAAAGGGTTGAAGGAAATGCTAGCAAGCTCAACATTTACATTGAATTTAGATTGACAATTGAAAGTATAATGAATTTTTTATTATAACCAATAACAACAAGCACACAAAAATGCCCAATTTAGATTTAATTTTCAATTTCTGAAGAAATGGAAATTTTAAACATTATTTTTTTCCAATAATTAAAAATATATTTTGCCCAATTTTAAGTACTCATGTAGACATTGATTTCAAGGTCCACGAATAATCGTGAATAAATTATTTTGAAATTTCATTCTGCACATATATCTTATAATGTTTGCAAACAGAAAATTTCAAAAAAGCTCTTCACAATGAATGTTACATGTTTTTGAGATCTAAGAGAGCATAATAATGAATAATATTTTACTTGCAAGCATTAGCTCATATATTATTTATGATTAAGATTCAATCAGATGTCACTAGTGGTCCACCAGTGGTCCACTGGTGGCTATGAGTGGCTGTAATTGCCACTCCTGCCACTGCTTCCCCACCAGTGGTCCACTGGTGGAAACTGGTGGCTGCCCATGCCACTCATTCCCCACCAGTGGTCCACTGGTGGAAACTGGTGGCTGCCCATGCCACTCATTCCCCACCAGTGGACCACTGGTGGTGGCTACATGGGGTAACTTTAAAGTGAATTACTGCTGCAAGAATCGGATATTTTCTTTCAAGACAATTTACGCTGCTTTAAAGAAAATCAATGTTTCAATTACTTTAAAGTTGTATCAAGTGTAAACAAGTAAGAGACATGAACTTTAAAGTTTTAGCTGTATTCACTTCCATAATTTATTACTGACTAATAATAAATTTTATTAATTAGTGGATTTTTAAGAAAGGATTTACATGAGAAAACTTTGCATTCCCACATGTGGTACATGCAAGTTTTTATTGTTTTAAATAAACATGAAATTTCTTCCAAGTTCCACATGTGGAACTTGCATGTATTTGCAATTTTCTTGGTAATTTCAAGACTTTCCGTGTTTTCTATGGTTCAAATATGGAACATGGAAGCATTTCGCTGAGTAGATAGATCTCATTAGTTGCACAATAATAAAGCCAAGTTGACGAGATGCATTGTTTTTAATTTCGATAACACTTAGGCTAGATATTGCTAACATAGAAGGTTTAGAAAGGCTTTAAAAATATACGGGCTATTTCAATCTCAGAATTGTAATTTAAAAATAGTAACTATTAATGTTTTTTACTGTTTCTCGCAATTCGAATCAGAAATAATAACAACACAAATTGTAAAAAGATTTTATAATGATGGTAAACTGAAATCTTAGCTTTGTGCATTGTAAAGATTAATCTAAATTATTAAATTTCTTATCAAATTTTCACTTTAAGACAGTCAGCATTTTGCATTCCATCAAGTTTTTTCTCTCAAGATAAATCTATGATTGAATATTTCTTCATTTCTACGTTTCTATCAAACTTTATTTCTATTAATTATGGTCAAAATTTTTTTCAGGTCATTATTTCCTAAGTCCATGCTTTGACTAAACTTGCCTTTTAAAAATGGACAAAAATGAAAGAAGAGTAAAGAGTAATGATAAAATATAGTCACTGAAAGAAATATTTTGAAATGAGAATTGACTGTCTGTAAACACATAGTACAGTGTTTATTTACTAAATGTGAAGAAGAGTTTTGATTACAAAACATAAATATATCAAAATTATTTGCCTCTGTAGAAGTAGTAAAATTCTCATTTCTAAAATTAAAAAGTTGAAGTTTCTGCTAGTAGTATAGATTTAATTTTAAAATTAATTACACAACAACGCAAAAAATTGCCTGACCATTTTTCAATTTGGATTAGGTTTTACTTGCAAAGAACAATTTTGGGTCAATTGCTTTTTACTGTTCGCCTAAACTAATTGCCAATCAATATCCCATTAGTGGGATGAATGGAAAATGTGTGTTTTAGACAGTCATTTGCGAAGTTTTCACTTAGTAATTACTTTAAAAATGAGTAGTTTTACTGTTTATTTATATTGATTTGTTTTATTAATTATTGATATAAATAACTTAGTGTTTCAACTGTCCCAAAAATTAAATTTAATTTATTTAAGGCAAGTGACGCAATTGTTTTTATGATGTCATACTTATGGGATAATGGCATGATCTATGCTTAAACCACAATAAGTTGAGATCATTCATTTTAGATAGGTGGGATTTTGGGATCTTCAAGCTTTGAATATAACTCTAACTAGGAAAACTGTTGAAGCCAATTGTGACCATTTGTAAGGCACGTTTATGTACGTTTTACAAGATTCTCAAAAAATCCCTCCTTTCAACTTAACAAATTTTCCTAATTTTATGACTTTCTCTATTTATAGCTTCATCTGAGAAATTAACTGCCGATAGAAATTTCAAAAACCAAATCTAAAAATTGTTACATATTTACTAACACATATAAGCAATTTTCTATTACTGAACTGTTCGAATGCGAGTGGAGAGGTGCTAAATTTACTAACGTAGACTACTGTTCAAAACGAAATTGAAATATTATAACTTAAATTTAATTTAAAATTTTTATTTGTATATATTCTTGCCTAAAGTTTGTGCAGCACTCTTGTACTGTGACAAATAGCTATATTGTAAATTGTAATATTTAGTGGAAATAAAGGTTTTTCTTCTTTATTCTCCTTTTATTTGGATATATAATATTATCAATATATATATTATCCAAATTTTGCAATAGGGTTTTTGTGCAAATATAGTTAAACATACAAATATATATATATATATATATATATATATATATAATTGATTAAATCTGCTTGTAGATCAGGTTATGACGTCCCCATAAGCATTAGAAAACAGCTCCTAGAAATCTCTTAAGAGATAAATATAGTATTTGCTTAAAGAATTGATAAAAGTAATATTGGGCTTGGTCATGTGATTCTCCTTTATATTTAAGTAACGTTCAATAGCTCTATTCGTCTTTTTTTGTTGTACAATGTATATAAAATATACATATTTACATAATAAATATACACTATACATACATCTGTACAAAATTACAAACTAGCTACATTATTGCAAATAAAAACACGATAGAAAACAAAATAAAAAGACAACTATTTATAAATAAAATTAAATTTATATATATATATATATATATATATATATATTACCATATTTCGAAAGGAATTAAGTTTTTTATTTGCACCAATTTTATACTGATGAGCCAAAAAGTTCTCTTTTATTAGTTTTTTCAATTTCTTATGTGATGCAGCTTATTGCAAATTAACAATATTCTCCTAAGACTTTAATTATAATGATATTAATGCAATAATGGGGAATTTTGGTAAAAATTAGTAAAAGATAGAATCTATGCCTGGCAACACTACCATTGTGATTACGTTACCATGAAATTCCGTTAACATGTAAAACAAATTAGTTTTTTAATAGAATTAATATTTCGACGATGCCAATATTTGGTGATAAGATAGTGCATTAAGCCTAAAGGAATATAACATTTATCATATACGTATTTTATAGAGGAATAATATGTTATGATGTATATGGTATATACTTGTAAAAGTGATGTCAACTTTTAAAAATTCCGTTACCAAGTAGTTTTGTGTTCATTAACCAAATAATAATGAATTTCTCCAAAAAATTCTGTCTCATTGATGAATCTACTAAAGAGTTACACTTGACACCTTTCAATAAAAAACTAAATCATTATTAAATGAGTAGCATCCATTTTAAAATGAAATTCTGTTGCTGATTGATCAGCCCTTATTATTATTTGTATGGACTGGCCGAAGATGGTGTTGATGGTAACTTCATTCAAAACATCATTTAAGAACGACAATACAGCCAAATAATCCAACTGCTAGCCTTCCAGATTTCATGACAGGAATTTCGAGAAGGATGCTTTTAAGAGGATAACACAATCTGCCACACTGTTTTGGCAACCTTGCGGCATTTTCAGGAGTCCTTCAGAAGCCGCAATATCTCTCATGGACTGTGGCTTGGTTTGATTTTGGTTGATTTTTCTTAGCGTTTTGGAGATTCAATAAGCGATGGCCACTAAAATTGAAAAAATTACTTCCTAACCTTTGAAGATTGTCTTTTCAGACATGGAAAAACGCTTGAAACCGCGTCTAGAAGTCGACGGTTTACACTTCCATAATCATTTGTAAGGTTTTGTTAACTAATTTTCTCTTTCATTTTACTGCACAGTTACTTTTCGGACACAGCCTCTGAATTCTTGAAATTGTGAAGAATGATTAACTTCATTGATGAAATTGAAGTGAATACTGAACAAATTTACAAGCAATCAATCAAAAATATGACAAAAAATCACAAATTATCCTTTTGTTTAATTTGAGATTATTTACAACTAAGTTATTCCTTCTTAGTGCTCAACTAGATTGATGATATCAAGAATGTGTTGTTAATACTTTATAGATGTAACATTGAAAACGCTTGCAAATTCGCAAAATGTTGCAGCATGCTACTGCCAATTGGATATTGAATGCTCTCTCTGCTAGAAGGAATTTTTGGAAATGTGCAAAATATTAAGCTATGGTAGGATGTAGCTATGCATAGAATATGTGTAGATTGAAATCAAGCGTTAATAATAGTTTACTTTTAATGTCAACTGAATCGTTGTGTCAGTCAGCATCTAAATAATAGATTTCAAAGGTTAATTATAAATGCACGATATCATGCATTAAGCACTGTTTAGAACGAGTCTATTGAACGTATAGTTTGGCAAAAACCACTCTTTCCGAAGACAATTAACGTCATAAATCATTCTAAATCAAATTGATAATGATATTGTGACAACAAGGCAAGCATGACAAAAGCACAGCAATCTCTCAGAATGGAGGATGAGGTATATAATAGACTAATTCTATTCTACTATAAGTTGCCAATTTTAGCAGAAAAACGTTGGACCTGTTTTAAACAGACAGAACACTTCAAGAAGATTTTCACAGATAGCCCGCCGAGTATCAATGACTATCCGCCAGCACGGGAAACAAAGCCTTATGGATCTAACCCCCATTCATATCACACAGAATGCTCCTAAATATGAAAATACATACAGATTGAAACCTAATGAAGTAAGAAGCTTCAAATCGTACAAAGTTTCTAAAATCATTCGAGAAGTAAGTGAGATATTGAATTTCCATAATGAAAACTAACATTTTTCGGAGAACCTAACTTATGAGCTAAGTTAGAATAATTGATTAGTCTACTTGTAATATGTCATTTCTGAGATATAATCCATTGATAGAATATTCAATCATTCACTGCAGTGCTTAATAAAGAACAGATTCGTAGGTGGGCGGGTCTTGAGAAAACATTTTCCCGAAGTTTACACAACTGGAGCTTACAAGCTTGAACATGGTGGGACATAGTAAAGAACCAAGTCGATGGCACTTATCCGTATTAGTTGGAATTATTCAACAAAAGGTTTTCATTGCTGCTAACATTAAACATGAAAATTACTTAAACAAAATATGTGTAAATTGCATAATCAAAGAGGCAATCTGTTATTACACTTTTGGAATTGAGCTTAATTTTATACATTAGAGACCAAAAATTACCGAGATATAAAAATGATTACAAGTACAGGTAAGTATTTTTTATCATAATCGCATTAGAAAGATTTCCTAAAAATATGGAAGATCGAAATTTCTGAGGAAGAAAACGCAGAAAAGCAAATTTAATAAAATATCTAGAAATTTCCAACTGAAATGAAATTGAAGTTGTCATCCAACTAATTTGCAGCAGTAGTTCTGAAAGATCAATTGATCCTATCCCCTCCATCCAAAATTTGACGAATCATCTTTCCATGTAAATAAGGCCAAATAGATTTCGTTTTATTATGAGAAATGATAAAAATTTATGGCAAATAGATTTTTGACAGTGAAACAAAATTATAAATTGCAATTGTACTAATTTTTCGA
The DNA here is from genome assembly GCA_900660155.1 of Hofstenia miamia. Lineage (NCBI taxonomy): Eukaryota > Metazoa > Xenacoelomorpha > Acoela > Hofsteniidae > Hofstenia > Hofstenia miamia. Next base: position 260,035 of record CABFPE010000351.1, on the reverse strand, counting down.
AATATGGCAAGGAATGTTTCTGTGCCCTCGCCAACGCACATTCTTCTTTGTAGACAATGTAAAATTTAAAAAAAAATATTAACTATCAACTTCTTAAAATTTCAAGCAGACAACACATTGTGAATTGAAATATTTTAATGTAAACCAAAATATTTTTTAAAGTCGAGAATAATTGTAATAATTCAATACCTAAACGTAATAGCTATTAAATTCTTCTTGACTTTTAAACGGTAGAATTTGTTTTAGTTCTTGATTACAATTAATGAAATAAATATAGTGTTTTCCCCAACCTATTTTTAATTTCTTCAATAAAGTCGTTAAATCACAGACATAAAATTACTGATTTAATTTATAAAAAAATAGTGGGTGGACAAGAGCAAAATTATTGTGATTTTTTGCTAGCTGTAAATTGTGGTAACCCCAGAAGGAAATAGTGGGAAGCCTTATGCTATCCCAAAATTCATTACTTACTAAATTGCACACAACAACAAGCTTATTTTTGAGAATATTCCTACTCTAGCAATTGGTGAGTAAAATCTCTTTAAGAAATGAAGGGTAAAAGTTGAATTTAAATTATTTTAAATCGGCGTTTATATTCTTATAAACATTTCTTAAATAATAATGGTTTTAATCAAATTTAAGCTTTTCGATGCATATTTGATATACTTGGTAAATATTAAATATATAATGTTTAAGTGAAACATAGATGTTTACTTTGATAATATCACAGCTATATAATTTTTATTTCCAAATGTAGGAAAACATAAAATTTGCAAATTACAAAAATGAATTTTGAAATTTCGTTTTTTAAAAAATATTACTTGGAATGGTTATCAGGTATAGAATTGGATTTACCCGCATTATGGTCATGTCGATAACATTAAAGTGAAATTTCAACTTATCTTTGATTCTCAAAAATATATTTTAGATTTCGATAAATTTACTTGCATAGTTATTTTTCAACTCACGTGTTAAATTCAAACATGAACTTTTTAGATATTGGACAAGAATCTAGAAGGTTGCAAATACGAGGAACTCGACGTTAAGTACACTTCAATGAAAATAGTGGATTCAATGAAAATATCAATTAAAAATTTGAATATGGATAGGTACAAGATCATAACTTATGTTTCAATAACAAAAGCGGATGATCAGAGTATAAAAGCTACTAGCGGATTTCTCTGGAATAATGAGACAGATGATTTCGCTTCTGTTTCATTTCAGAACAACTCCATAATTGCAGTAGCAACAGCCTTCGGTGTGTACTTAGATTGATTTGTAAAAGCACTTATTCAGGAATTACCAATTGTAAATTTGGTGCAAAATATGAGATTTAGAAACAGCAAATTTATACTAGAAATAAACAAAAAACTGAATTGACTACTTGAAGTCAATTCTTAGGAAACTTGAATTAATGGTACTTTAATATAATGATTATATTATAGATATGCTACAGTTAATACGTTTACGCAGAATTTGTTCAATTCAGTCTAAATTGATTGTATTGATGGAGCCAAATGCTTTAATTTTGATATTTCTGTTGAATTATAGCTTTACAGAAGTAAATGAAATTAATCCAAAACAACAGCTTGTAAGTATAATTATTGAAAAGTAAACATAATTTTGCCTCTCAGTGCTTGCTTTTCTAAGATACTGTAGCATGATTGTTACTATTTAAAAATACTGATTTATTGATTTATAATTTGTAGGGCATTCCAATGAGGAAATTGTAGTTATATATAGCATCTGAATATAAATTAATATCAATAAATGGACACAATTGGGAAATACCATGTTGTAGAAATAGAACATTTTCATTATTATGACTAAATGGACATTTCAATGAAGGATATATCTGACGCGAAATTTTGCAAAAATATCATGTGCTGGTTAATAAAGCCTGAATAGGGATGGGTTTTAGGGCATGTTTATCAGGATAGAATAAATCGTCTCAAACACCAAAAAAGATAAATCAGGACAACGTTTTTCAACAGGTTAAACAGGACAAAAATATTATGTATGCTTCACAAAGCTGTTGCCAATTTTGGTACTAGTAGCACAAAATAACCGATCACTTGTTACTGATAAATAGCGGTCGGATGGGTAAAAGTTTTTGTCAAATGGGTACCCATAGGCCAAATTGGGAAAAAGCACTAGTTGAGAAAAATTGATAGAAAAAATTGCCAGTCTTAGAGACTGCAAAAATAATCTTCTTACAACAAAGTTTCCCTCTTGATAAAATTGGGATTTACTTTGAAATTTAGTCGCATTTTGAAGAATTAATTATGCATTTATAGCTCTGAGTGCATTGCATAAAAAGCTGTGGGTTACAATTTAACTTCATAATGCTATCATGCCTTTACTTTACTATGCCTTCGTATTATGCTTATTACTCATTAGTAAGAGCAGACATTTGATTAAATGATTCTGTTACTTCTAAGCAGAAAAGGATTCAAAATATTTGGTAGTAGTGGTTTAGTGTATTGCTTTGAAAATGTGGGGCAAACGGATATCGCTAAAATTCTTGAATTATGTTTGCTTAACAACGCGGTTGCCAATTTTGTTGAAAATATATTATAGTTGACCCTCATTGATCCGGCATCATCGGGACTTGAAAGATGCTGGATTAGCCATTTTGTCGGATTAGCTTTTGGGTTACAATACACCAAATCCGTTCTTAAAATAACAATATTCCATAAAAAAATAAAATTTGATTAATAAAGAAAAGAAATTTATCAATAAGGCCATGTAAGAATGTTATTCAAATGGTCGACACTACATTATCATGAGAATTCAATTAAATGTTAGAAATCACTGTTGCGGAAGCTACAGCCCAAACTTTGAAGGTTATTTTTTAAAGTTATTGGTATACAGCGAGTATAAGCGCATCTATGATGTCACAATAATTTTGTCCTTTCCACATACGTTATCAGGTGTAAGTAAGTAAGGTGTATTTAACATGACTGTGACCAACGTGGTCAAAGAGGCACAAAGATACAATGTACACAGATACTAACAAAAAACAAAAACGAAAACAACGAGGAAGAACAGGTAAAAAAAGGAACGAGGTAACAAGGGCCGTATCCAGGGCAACGTGAATGTTAGGTATTATGCGATAGTTCCTTTAATGCGTGGTGACAAACAAAGGAATTTCCCAGGCAGTCTGATCGAAAACTAATGTCAAATGTCTTATATGATCTTAGCGGGTAGCCAAATGATCTCTCTTCGGGAATAAGGTAGTGAAGTGGATGTGAAACTTTTTCATACTACTCCAGAGCTGGTTACACATCTCAGATCTTCTCTCTCTAAGACTAACAGTATGGAGGTGAGAACATGTTCGTAATCAATATTTGGTAATATAATTTTGAACGCTTTAATTTGAACTCGTTCCAGCCTGTCAGATTGCTTTTTCGTTAAAAAGTTGTGCCAAACAGGAGCACAATATTCAAGTACAGAATGGCACTTTTCAAGCACGATACGCCGCTTTTCTTGAGGAGGTTGATGAAGTGTAATCTCTTCGAGGCTTTTTTTTACTAAATAGTTCGTGTTATCCGCCCATTTTAAGTCTGATTGGATAACCACTCCTAAGAGTTTAGCTGAGCTAACACGCTGTAGGTGGAAATCGTCATAGATAATTTCGGCATCACACCAATACTTTACCTGAAGAAAAAGCTGCAGTGCCTGACTGTCCTCGCATCATGTTGCTATTTCCCAAGCCATAGTGTCGTCAATGTATGTTAACCTATTTTCGTATGATATTAGCAGGCTGTTTATAACCATAACAAAAAGCCATGGTCCCAATTTGGTTCCCTGTGGAACTCCAGAAAAAATGGTCTCCCAATCGGAAAGTACATTGTTGGGTAAGCAAATCCGCTGCTTGCGATCAGTGAGAAACAATAAGATCCAGTTGATCACATAAGTGTTGATGCCATATTCAATAAGCTTTGTTTTCAACATATGGTGACTGACAAGATCAAATGCTTTTTTAAATCAAAGAGCAGAACTCTGGCGTAGCAATTACCTTTGTCCAAATTACTAACCAACTTGTGGATAAAATCGATAACGCGGGCACTGTCGACTTTCCGCTGACAGCACCAAATTGTTGAGGGTCAAGCTTTAGAAGAACTTTCGGCTTTTCTTCGTAGGTAAGGACAATGTCTTCAATTATTTTGGAGACCTGGTGGGTTAAAGATATAGGTCTAATGTCATCACGCGGAGATGTAATGGGGTTCTGCTTCTCTAGACAGATAACGTCTGCTGCCATGAATGGGGAGACATCGGCTTGCCTGAAAGACATATTAACAAGAATGGATAAAGGGAGCGCCAGTTCGCACGCATAGTCCTTCAATATCCAGGATGGAATGGGGCATCACACCAATACTTTACCTGAAGAAAAAGCTGCAGTGCCTGACTGTCCTCGCATCATGTTGCTATTTCCCAAGCCATAGTGTCGTCAATGTATGTTAACCTATTTTCGTATGATATTAGCAGGCTGTTTATAACCATAACAAAAAGCCATGGTCCCAATTTGGTTCCCTGTGGAACTCCAGAAAAAATGGTCTCCCAATCGGAAAGTACATTGTTGGGTAAGCAAATCCGCTGCTTGCGATCAGTGAGAAACAATAAGATCCAGTTGATCACATAAGTGTTGATGCCATATTCAATAAGCTTTGTTTTCAACATATGGTGACTGACAAGATCAAATGCTTTTTTAAATCAAAGAGCAGAACTCTGGCGTAGCAATTACCTTTGTCCAAATTACTAACCAACTTGTGGATAAAATCGATAACGCGGGCACTGTCGACTTTCCGCTGACAGCACCAAATTGTTGAGGGTCAAGCTTTAGAAGAACTTTCGGCTTTTCTTCGTAGGTAAGGACAATGTCTTCAATTATTTTGGAGACCTGGTGGGTTAAAGATATAGGTCTAATGTCATCACGCGGAGATGTAATGGGGTTCTGCTTCTCTAGACAGATAACGTCTGCTGCCATGAATGGGGAGACATCGGCTTGCCTGAAAGACATATTGACAAGAATGGATAAAGGGAGCGCCAGTTCGCACGCATAGTCCTTCAATATCCAGGATGGAATGACGATGCCCTCGGTGTGTGGACCAGAAGCCTTAGCAGAGTTAATAGAAGCCAAGAATTTATAAATCTCATATTCTTCGATTTGTAACGGACTGCCGTGTTGATTGATTTCAATTTGGTCATCGATAGTCAGCTTAGAGTAAGATTGTGTGATGTCGGCAAGTTCACAGTTGGCCAAGGATATGGGTGACAACTTATCTAAATCGCCATGTAGTGGTAGGGAACTTGATTTAGGTTTAGCACACCCAGCAATGGACTTCACAGTGTTCCACCATTTCTTCGGATTAGCCTGTTTCAGCTTTGCTATGTTGTTTTCGAAAAAAAGTTGTCTGTGATTACGTATGGTTCAGAAGTCAGGTTGCGCAGCTTTTTGAAACCGGTCATATCACCATTTATCAAAGCGTGCTAACGCTGCTTAATAAGCTTTCTAATAGCATCGCCAAACACAGACTAGGTAACCACTGGTGCCCCTAGGAGAAAAGGGTGGGATTAAGGCGGATCCAAACCCATTCTATAGAGATAGAGGTATCATCAGTCTGCACACTTTGCCACGACAATCCATCTCTTTCAATAATGTATAACATCACTCCACCACCTAGTTTATCTCCCGGGTTAGTTGTTCTATCATTCCTCACCAGTCGATAACCAGCAATGGCAACAGACTGATCAGGAATATTGTAAGTGAGATGAATTTCAGTTAACATAACAATGTCAGGTTGATTAACGCGAATCATGTCTGTAAGCTCGTCGATTTTGAATCTTATTGATCGGCAATTGCTTAAGATGACGCTAGGAACAAAATTACAGTTAGGATTCCTATCGTGCTTCTTTAGTCAATTATTCATATTTACCGGATTGTCATCCAAGAGTGTGACCTCGTATTTTAAGTCTCTCTTGAATAAGTTCCCAACATTTCTTCAAAACGACTGCTTCCTTTTTCCTGTCTGCCAACAATAAGTCGTGTGACAAAGACTTTATGGGGATAGGTCTTAAGTAGCTTTGCCTTAGCCAAAACTTTGCGGTCGTCCCATTCATTTGTCAATTTTACAATCAACGTACGAGGACGGTTGCATTGCAGGTCATACTTGCCCAAACGGTAGATATTGCCAACTACGACTCCGTCCTTCTTTAGAAAAGCCAGTATGTCTTTTACTTGCTTCATTTTGGTGAGTAGAGCAATCGTTAGTATCACTTTCCTGAACTCCGCTTATTCGAATATTGCATTTGTATTGAGTTGATTGGTTAGCCAGAGAGTTTTCCTCGACAGCGGTGGCATAAGTCGTGCATTTTTGTTGAATATCATCGAAATTTTTCTTCACATTTTCCAAGGTATCAACGCATATTTATTTAACATTGTTCAAAGAGTCATCGCTGACAGCAAATCGTTTCGAAATATCCATCAAAATAGAATTTTTGTGGCCTTTACTAACGCAGTCATTACAAAACAATAGCACATTGTCCGCAATCAATTTCAGGTTACTCAAACATGGAGCAGTAAATCCAGTGCAGGCGGATTTCCAATGCAATTTCGCTTTACAAGAAATGCATGCAAATATATCATCGTTTTTCTCAATAGACGCATTGCAATTAGTGCATACATCATTGTTGTTTAACCAAAACATGTTAATTTAGAGAGCGAAAGTAAACACGACCGATCTCCAACGTATTTAATTGGATTTTTTCATTTAATTTAACAAACATAATTTACCCACGATTATCAAATCAGCATTTGGGCAGTCTAAATTATACTTTAAACTTTAACTCCGAACTTAGTGAGAAGTTTACAGATATAATTTTTGGACTCGAGTATTTACAGTACTTACTAATGCATCTATTATTCTTTTTAGTTGTTTTAGGTGGCCAGCGCCTACTACTATTATTTTAATCTTAATGTTTTTTTCATATATATATATATATATATGCTTATAGTCATATCAATACCGAACCGACTCCCAATATTTTCATACTGCCGGCCTTAATGTATTGATTGTTAATTTTTTAGTTATACGTATACATTTTCGTTTTGAAAAAAAAATGATATTTTCAAATAAAAATTATTTTTTAGTATTTACTCCTTTTTGTTTTTTCAAATATAGGGCTTAAATATAATTTTTTCAGAAACATGCATCATCATGCGTATTTATAATGACAATCCTGCATAAAATATAAAAGTGACTGAGCTTCAACTACCTGAGATGTCTTTTAAAGATTGTCATTCTCCCATATCTATAATTTAATTGAAAACATCCCAGAGAAATTTTTGAAGGGCCAAATATTATCCTATTGCAAAGTGCCGACGTTGAGAGAGACCTTCGAATCTCGCTCGTATTCTTTTCCTACAACGTTAAGTTTTTTATTGTTTCACTTAAAACATCATATGCTAAGTTTATGGAATAATGTCTCGTAATTACTAGAAAATATTAAAAAAAATGGCCATAAATATTTTGGTACCATCATGAGTCCACAGATAGTGTCTAAATTAATGGTTAATAAACAAATCATTATTAAAAACGAGATGATGTGCCACTTTGCAGAACAATGCTGTGATAAAACTATAAAATTATTTAGTAAGCATTATTTTACATTATAATAATACATATGGTTTTTCATTGTTATGATTGTTTTCCATTATTTCTCTTTGTTGTGTATGTAAAGATTAAAACTGTTGTCCTTATTCTAATTTCTGTTTTTAGTCTACTAATTGAATGTTTTACGTCGTCAACTAACATTATTAAAAGAAGAACGAATATTATCATTGTTCATTCAACTGTAGATGAAATTCGCTATATGAACTTTATCATTTAGTAGTGGTTTTTATATTTTCTTTGTAAATAAATTTATTTTTTATAAATGTTCGTTTTCTCTGTATGGTGAGAGTATGCGTCTGTGAAAGCATGTATTTAATTTAAAAATTATTTTTACTTGGAAATATTTATAGATTAAAAAAGTTTTTATTTTGCAATTGACATGTGTCGTATGTGAAACAGGTCTTTTTCTCAATGTTTGAAAATAATTGTTAGTTACTATTGTTACCAAAGAAAATTTATCATAAAATGAAATTCCAACAATGTAAATTCTTTGTATATAGAATGTCAATGGTATTTAAAAATTATGTAATATGAATAGAAAAATTGTTACATTTTAAACAATTCTAATCTCATGGGATTTTCGACTTATTAATTATGTAATTCCAAAAACGTATATGAATAAAAAAATGGTTACATTTTAAACAATAGACTGCAAACAAATGTGTTTGCCAACAAATATTACAACAAAAGAGAATATGTTCCAATGACGTCAAAGATACACAGACGGCCAAAGTATACAATTACATCATAGCCACGCCAGACATCCCCGCCAAGGTCAAAAGGTCAATTGTGCCACCTTGTCTCAGCCTCTCTAGCTACTCACAACAATCATATATATGTAAATTATAATATATTATGATATGTACTAAGTATGACCTTAACCCGAGTGTAATCAAGTGAACTAAAATTTATAAACAATTTGTTGGAAAAATTAAAATTTTGTTATAAGTTTCTAAAGTACCTCACTTTAGCCTGGCAAACTGGAAAATATAAAAAAATTGCAAGAATGATATTATGGGGTCTTTTGGCATTATTTTACATGATCTGGGGTAGCCTTGAGGTGAAACTTTCTGGTCATGCCCATATTTGGGGTGGATGCGCATGCTACCATGCCACTTGGTTACGCCATTGATTGTATGTATATATAACATATATTCAACAAAAAACAGAATGTTAAGTAACAAAAAACCAAAGAAAGATTCAAGCTTTAAAATTTTGTGGACAGGAATAAATCCATAGATCTTTTTGCTTAGTAAAACATTTAAATGCAGTAACTGAAGTTCTAGAAATTAATTCCATAAATTGGTAATAATTATGCAAATACTCTAATCTGTAGTAAATTTGGTGTTGGAATTAGTAGTGTTAATTGTTTTTGTTCATTTTTTTCAAAATAAAATTGATTCGGCTTAAATTCCCTTGAATCACACTACTTCAGACTTACCAATTTTTCAACTTTTAAAATTGATCAACCATTCAGTCTTCTCAATTTAACTTTTCAAACAATGCAGTAAAGTTTCTGTTTTTTTATTAATTTGAGCAAGTGTGATTAAAGACTTTTACTCTTATTTATACATGTATGCTTATGCAACAAATTAACAAATTTCTTCTTAGATCGAATACAATCAGTGTTGACACTTTGCCGTGCTGTAATTCGCGCGATACCCTGTCGTGCCATGCCGTGCCCTGATCGTGCCATGCCCCTGCAGATTTCTACCGAAATTTTCCTGGCAGTGCCGTGCTCCACATTAAAATACGTATAAAATATATTTGTTATTTTGATTTTCTCAATATATTTACTTGCACATTCAAATCATCTAAAATTTTGTTTCTTGAATAATTTGTTAAGCAAATTTAATATATTATAGTGCCATCAGATTACCAGGTATCAAAATTCATAAAATAATTTGATATTGAGTTATTTCTGTTAAATATCAATAGTAGCCTTTGATGGAAAAACCGAAGCAAAGATTGTTATTAACTAATGCTATAACGATAATTTATTCTTGATATCAATAAAACTTTTTATTTTTGACCTCTTTGTTAATGAGTTTTTCAGCAAACTAATAATTACCAATATTTCCGTTGCAAATATATGCTAGATAATCGAAACAGTAACATTTAATTCATAATTGTGGAGAGGAAGATAGAAGAAAATCATTAAGACAAAATTTCATATCAAAAATGAAAAATAAATATAAACAATCTAGTTTGAAAATATTGTCCTAATAATGATGACACTATGCGAACTTATTAATATTAGGATTTAAAAATAGCATTAATCGATGAACATTTTTTGCTTTTGCATTTTGGGGAGATAAAATGAAAATGTCAAAACACTTATAATCTATCAAGATAGGTTTGGAGACAGATATAAAATGGAAATTAATAGGAAAAGTATTCAAATTGGAGTTTTTAAACATAGTTATGGCATGAATAATTATCTTATCAATTTTTAAAAAAATTGATGCAAATGTACATAAATATATTAGGGTTAAAAGTACCTCTATACAGATATCTATCAAACTCTTCATGTAATATATTTTACCGCACTACCTGTTTTACGCAACAGCTTTTGGATTGTCTCTGACTGAAGCATTCCGGAAAACACTACGCAAGGCTATCTCATATTTTCATCAACAGTTCATAAGGATGGTGTGGAATGTTCAGAACAATGATGAGTACCCCTTGCACGCTGAGCAATACAAAAACACGACCAAAGTACGTGATGGCGTAAGTGAAGGCGCAAATGAAGTTTTTATTATTTCTACGATGCTTTGATACATTATCTATGGCAATAAGCCTCACTACATCGTGTGTATGTAGCTTCTATTTGTCGGATGTTTAGCACATGCTTTCCTATTTACATTATCATTTAGTTGTATTCTGTACGAGAATAAAGCAATTATTATTATTATTTTTATTATTATTATTCGTCTTAAAAGGATTCTTCCAACCTCGCCTAATTTCTCACTCCTCATTTCGAATTCCAATGTCACCTATTTAAAAGCTGCCAATCCTTCAAATCGTCGAACTCTTCTTCCGACTCCTCCTTCATCTGGATTATCATGAAAATGTACAGAAAAAAGGTAAATTTTATTATATATTATTTAGTTATCTATATAATGTTACAAAATGTACCTCTATGTTATATAAATCCACATCCACATGCTTCCAAACATGTCCATTTAACATATTATGAATATACAGTTAAATTCAGTACCCTTCTTCTTAATCACCTCACTAACTATTTTTATTCCATTAGATTACTTCTTTCAGGAGATATTAAACTCAACACAAGACCAATTCTAGAAGAATCGCAAATAGAAAATAAACTAAAAAATTACTGTAATAACTATAAATTTGCTTATCTCAATGCTAGAAGCCTCAATTCAAACAGAAATTATTTTCTAAACTTAATAAATAAGATAGGACAAAACGCAATATTCTTAATTACCGAAACTAGGTTACAGCTTAACACTGATCCTAATTTGTTTAATCCTGACCGACACTATTATGATATTTTCATAAAAAACCAATTAGGTAAAGGTGGCGGGCTCATGATTTTAGCTTACAAATATTTAAAACCGGTACGTAAATTAGAATATGAATTAAAACACGATAAATTTTAATTACTCTGGATATAAAAAATATCATTTGAAAATAAATGCATAAAGAACTGATTAATATCACAAACAATCCAATAAGAATTATCATATTGACTATTTAAAATTTAAGGCAAATGAAATGTCCGAAATCTCTACTATTCTATAAATATATTTGGTGACTTTAATATAAATTATTTCATTAATAATCNAGGCTATCTCATATTTTCATCAACAGTTCATAAGGATGGTGTGGAATGTTCAGAACAATGATGAGTACCCCTTGCACGCTGAGCAATACAAAAACACGACCAAAGTACGTGATGGCGCAGATGAAGTTTTTATTATTTCTACGATGCTTTGATACATTATCTATGGCAATAAGCCTCACTACATCGTGTGTATGTAGCTTCTATATGTCGGATGTTTAGCACATGCTTTCCTATTTACATTATCATTTAGTTGTATTCTGTACGAGAATAAAGCAATTATTATTATTATTTTTATTATTATTATTCGTCTTAAAAGGATTCTTCCAACCTCGCCTAATTTCTCACTCTTCATTTCGAATTCCAATGTCACCTATTTAAAAGCTGCCAATCCTTCAAATAATCGAACAACTCTTCTTCCGACTCCTTCATCTGGATTATCATGAAAATGTACAGAAAAAAGGTAAATTTTATTATATATTATTTAGTTATCTATATAATGTTACAAAATGTACCTCTATATTATATAAATCCACATCCACATGCACTTTGAAATTTTGTTGCTGAGCTTCGCCCCGCTTATGGTCTCTTAATTTATCACGACTGAGATGTCGTCTACGTTAGGAAATCCTGCATGAAACCCTATCTATTCATGGAATAAATTTGAGGCATAATAGACTGTGTCTATAACCAATACTAAGACCTGTTTAAAAAACAAGAATTTTTCCTTAAAATGCACCAATATTCTTTGTAGTTTTATGCTAACTGTGACTGCTTACAATTAGGATACACTTGGAATTTTTCTGAGCTGTGGCCGTTGTTTTTGGTGCTGCCAATACCCTGCAGTAATCGACAACATATACGTCTCATCTCACACGAATAATTGGAGGAAATATAAAAAGACGATTGAGAACATCTACAACAGAATTTTTACTTGTGCATGCAGAAGAAGACTAATGAATACCACGTATTTGACTCAATTCATCTCAGAAACTACGCAAGATTTGTAATTGTAAATGAAGCTAATTCTCATTATAGAGCAGTAAAATAATTTCATATAGATTATTTGCAGTGCTTTAGAATCTGTTGCAAATATTATTTTCCTAAATTATTAAGCAACATAGTTTGGGAGTGACAGCTTCGATATAAATAACAAATGTAACGGGTTTGGTATCAGGTGTACTCCTGTTTGGGCTGGCTTAAATTAATTTCAATTCTTGAATTTGATATTGTACAATGTTATTATAAATATCAAATACTTGATGTAAAATGTAATATAACCATATAATTTTTTCCATTTCAACACACATAGTTATCGATTTATTAGTGGGGTAGCAATATGGGAAAGTTGTATATTTAACATATACTATAGAATGAAGCTTTGAAATTATAAAATTTTGATAAAAGCTCTTAAAATATTTAAGTCAATCTGTAAAAATGAATAAAAAACTACTTTTAGTTTAAGTCAAAACTTTAAACTCATCATTGATTGCAACCTTTATAAAATTACAAGTAAACATATTTTATTTTTAATGCTTCTATATTGGAATATTTTTTAAAATGTTTCAATTTAATTGAGTGTAATTACTGGTTTAACATTTAAGTAATCATAAAATTACATAATTGCTTTCTAAAAGTTTCTAAAAGCAGTCGTTGGCCTTATGCTTTATATTGCTTAATAATATTTAAATAAACTGGAATTGAGTTAAATTCAAAGAAAGAAATTTCAATTTTTCAATAATATTGACTGTAATAGATTTGAAATTATTTATTCTAAAAATATTGTCAAAGTAACTTTGTTTAAATTTTGTTTCTTGCTCATTATAAAAGTTTTCTGTTAAATATACATAAATGCAGATATATAAGAATAAATTGCTTTTCATAGTATCAAAATATTATGGAAAACGAAATATTCCAAGACAGTTGATATTTTAATTGAGTTTGAAATTAGGAAACCGGAAATATTTATATTCTTTTACTTGTTTTTAATTTAGAACACGTCAAATAGTCTAATGCATTTCATTTCCAACCTGATTAAATCCTCAGTAGTTCATTGTATAAATTGCTTTATTGATCACAAAAGTACGTGAACTTTAGGAAACATTTACTATAGTCAGAAACCGCAAAAAAATTCTTAATGTAATTCCTTTTATTCTATTTTGATATTTCTCAAACAAAATATGTATTAAAGTCTTTGTCTTTATGAGACGTATATTTTCGAGTATACAATATTTAGAACTTTTTAGTTTCTTTCTAAATGGCAATTATATGACAATTTCCCTTAGAAATAACAATATGTTCATTGCTTCATGTTTTCTGATGCAGAAAGAATTGCATCTATAAAACTATAAAAGGCAATTTGTTTGAATAACCAATTGTTTTGGAAGATGATGTTTTAAGCTGGGATCAGAACATCGATTTTTATAATCAGTTAATTGATTATAATCAACAGATAATTATCTGTTTTAAGTCGATTGTATGAATAATTTATCAACAGACTAACAATTTGTTAATTTTGCGAAAAGACCTGATTGCATCTGCCTAATAGCATCTGATAAGAGTTTCTAATCTGAGTGGATATGGATGCTAAGATTCTAACTCATAATTTTTCTTTTCATGAAAATCCATTGCACTATGACCAAAACAAAGAAATGATTAATGATTCAAAGACTCTCACTGGTTCAGCAGTAGTAGTAAGGGGCGTAAGTATACAAACACAATAAAGTCTTTGACTAGCCCTTCTCACCTATTTATATGTTCCTCAAAAAATAAGTTATCAGAAATGATAACTCCAAATATTTTATGACATTCAACTAAAGCAAGTTCATAGTTTTTAAAACTTGAGGATTTCTTTCTGCATATTTTATTTTACCAAATTGAGTTTTAGATGATTTTTGTTTGCCCAATTAACAATATTATCCTCCTCAGAAATGTAATTTCCATCTTTGACTGGTATAATGGCGGTTCAATTTATAAGGAAAAAGAGACGATATGATAAATATGAACAAAAGTGGTCCAATAACAGAACCTTGAGACATAACACGGTTATTATTATGCGACAAACTAAATTTGTTGCCAATTTATACAAGAAATTTGCGACAATATAAATAGGTTTTAGCAATTTGATAAACCAAGCGAAAAATTGAGATCATAGAAACGATTCATTATGTGATACTCTATTAAATAATTTACTATAGTCAAAAACTGCATCAATACTGCTTCAATATCGTTTGCATCTAACAGGCTAGTTACATAGTCTATCATGTGGATTCAAGCTAAAGGACAAGACGTGTGCACAATCTTGCAGTACCTTTACAATCTTTGTCTCTTAGAATAATGCCAAAGTTATGCCATTGCCTAAAATACCGAACAGTTCAATTGTGGATAAATTTCGACCAGTTTCAGTTAATTCTATTCAGTCAAGAGTTTTGGAAGGACTAATTTATGATGTTTTTATAAATGAAAAGTATAAGGTTTTGTTTGATAATCAATTTGGATTTCGACTCAAATCATTTACTGCTTTGGCTCATCTTAGTCTTATTAACACATACCAAAACATGGCAAATCAAACAGAAATGGAGTACATACGATTATTTGCATTAGATTCATCCAAAGTATTTGATAGAGCACCTAGACACAATATTATTGATACAATTATATCTATTTTCCAATTTCTTTAACCAATATAGTATGTGCCTTCTTAACAGAAAGAAAACAGTGTGTAGAATTTAATGACAAACGATCGAAAATAATGAAAACAATATCAGGGGTTCCACAAGGCACAATTTTGGGGCCGATATTATTTAACTTAGTTTACGATCAACTCAAATCTTCTTTTCATAATGTAGTTTTAACGCAGACGACGTTACTGTCGCAATAGCTCGTAATCGCTTCAATGACAACAGTCTAGCCATCCTAGATGAAATTTTGGATTGGAGCTCATTGCATAACTTTAGATTTAACAATGAAAAATCTGGTGAATTAACTTATTGTAGAATGTTCTCTCTTAGGGACTTCCTTCCGCATTGGAACATTCTAACCAAACAAATAACAAATGAGTAATAAATTGCAATTTTCTTCTTACTTGAAGTTTAGTGAAGTACTTGGAACCAATTGTATACACCAACAACAACCCAAAGAAGAAAGATCATTGTAATTCTTCTTATAGTTGAGATGGCCTCCGGCCGGCGCAGAACTAAGAAATCCTAATCCCTGCGCTCAGCTCATCGAAAGTTGAAAGGCCACACTGGCTTGTTATTGTACATGCAAATAAAAAACTTACTCCCCTAAACCTACTTTATCCCTTAGGGTACAGAAGTGGTTATTGGCAGTCAGTTGTGGTTACCAATAGCGTTGCTGTACCCGAAGCGATGCCCTATATTTAACTACTATACATGTTAAACATTAATATAAAATAATAAGAAAAAAAACAATATAAGATAACCAAAAAAGTAAGGGCCAATTTGGGAAAATCTAATTATCTAAAAGGTTAGTGAATCAGCGGTTTGGTAAATATCTAATTAAAAACAATACAACTGATCATTAGTAATCAAAACTTAAATTAAAATTCTGACAGTATCAGATTTAACACTTACAACGAAGATAAATGTTTACAGCGAACAAAAAGTGCTAGGCAGGCGATCAAGCATCAATTTAACAATTCAAATTAGATAAAGCACGCACTAATGGATGACTCGAAGCTAGCGACCAATCAAAAATAAGCATAAAGCACACGAATTATAACATAATAAAATAGCACCAAAATCTTTCATATTGACCACTAATAGTACAAATGAGTTATAAGCCCCGAGAATATGCTACATTATTTGAAAAGAAACTCCAACTACAAACCAGAAGCAATTTTCAATGTTCCACAAATGACTCAAGTGAAAATATTAGGAATAACGTATCATGAAATCCTACGGTTTGATGCACATGCAATAACATTTCTGAAAAAGATTAATTCTGCAAATTTTCTATTGCTTAAATTAAAACAAGCAGATTTTATAAGAAACAAACACTGTGCCAAACCCTAGTTGTTCCTCTTTTGTGATACTGCACTATAATTTGGGGGAATTGTCGAAAACTATACCTGAATAAAGTTGCCATTCTTCAAAAGAAAGCTATAAGATTTGGAATTATTAATAACTACAAAAGTATTGTAGTATCGGTACTGGTTGTTGTATGTAAATTGTACATATGTTGATATTAATTTGTATATAAGCAAGAGCAATTTGAGTAGTATAATAATAAGTCCTTCCCGTTCCACTTTTTTCTGATTAGTCGAGAGAAGGAGTCCTTCCTGTTCCACTCTTTTCTAATTGGTCGAGAGGGGTGGCCTTTGACCTGAGACGCCATGGATATTGTCGGTGGTGTTGTACTGACGTCATGGAAGTCATGTACTTTTACTAGTATTTTATGTTATTTGTATGGCCTAATTTAGTTTGCATTTTTTAGTTTACATTACAGTTTTTTTTGTTATTTATGTGATCTAATTTAGTTTGCATTTTTTACTTTACTGTTTTTTATTAACATCACACATGAATTTAGTTTACATTTTTTAATTTTTCCACATTAACTTACATTTTTTAGTTTTACTTTCACACATTACCTTACATTTTTTGTTTTACTTTCACACATTACATACTTGTTTTTTATTAACATACATGACATTGGAAAATACCACATTAATTTAGTTAACATACTTATTTAACATACTGGTTTTTTTATTAATATACATGACATTGGAAATATCACATTCATTTAGTTTACATACTTATTTTACATACTTGTTTTATTCAGTAAAATTTAATAACAAATGTTTGAATCAGAGAGATAATAATACTCATTAGAAGTGTAATGGCTTATTTCAGTAATAATGCAAAATAATTTTTTGGAACTAGTTTGTGCAAAAACTCGCAATTTTTAATATTTAATAAACGTACGTCATAAAACCCACATAAGTGTCTAAGACAAGACAAAAATGTAATTTATTCTACACTTTGCTTATAATGATCATATATATCTTACTATAAAGTTTGTCTATTGTGTTAGTTTATCATCACTATTGTTGAGGGACTTCTGTAGGAAACAAACGCATTATGAAATTCACATAGTTGTATCTAAATTAATGGTTAATAAAAAAGTTGTTATTAAAAACGAGATGACATTCACAATCAAAAACACATGAATATTATAAGTTTAAACAAAATCAATTAATAATGTTTATTAACAAACCAACGACGTTTCTATTTATGATAAAGTATATAATTAATTTAACATAGGACAGTAAATTCGCAGCAATGTGAAATTCCATTAAATTCGCTCTACGTATAAAGATTGGATGTTTTCATAGACAATGTCAATATTACGTGGTTTCATCTATTGTTCAACTGTAAAAAATGTATCCATTCGTAGAGATTGATATCTCCCAAACATGAAATCACTTTACAATTATGCCAATTAAATAACACTTTCAAATCATATAAAACTAGAATTTTTCACAAGTTTGATTATTAGTATCGTAAATTGGTTGTTAACGTTTATTGATACCATTATATACAAAACATTTAAAAATATAAATATTATATTATAAGAAATTACTTACATTTAAAATTTTATTGGTGTCTTTTATATTAAGAATTAAATAAATAACCAATATGACTTTTGCATGTTTGTGACTTACATTTCTTTTCCGACGTTTTTTCAAGTTTGTGACTTACATTTCTTTTCCAACGTTTTTTCACGTTTGTGGCTTATATTTATTTTCCAACGTTTTTTCACTTTTGTGACTTACGTCTCTTTTCAGACGTTTTTTCACGTTTGTGGCTTACATTTCTTTTCTGACTTTTGCGACTTACATTAAAAAACTTTTCCTAGACGCTGCCATGGGGATTGGGAACAGTGCTATTGCAAAACTTATTGTATTACAGTTTAGTAAATAGAAAATGTATAGTTTTGCTTTCACTCTTTTTTCTACATGTACTAGTTTTATGTTAATATGTTTGATATATTATTACAT
Source organism: Hofstenia miamia (assembly GCA_900660155.1). NCBI lineage: Eukaryota > Metazoa > Xenacoelomorpha > Acoela > Hofsteniidae > Hofstenia > Hofstenia miamia. The sequence continues at coordinate 241,527 of CABFPE010000351.1, read as the reverse complement.
TTCATAAACATTAGTTTTAATATAAAACTCCTACATCTTCTTTGTAAATAGGTAAAAATCTATAGTATTTGTCTAAACTGATAAATGTCAATGTTTTACCTAGCTATTAATTTAACATGCAATTGACATTCAAATTTAGCATGAGGGAAGGATGATTGAAATAACGTAATCACTAGTTTAGTAAATTTAATAATACTATTTATTATACAATGAGAATGTAGAAATGATTTGTACTTGTTTCATTAATGATAGATTTCTAGAGATGCATCTCATCAACTAAGTTCAATAAGTGTAATATTAAATGCATGTTATGTATAATAACATAATTTGGGTGGCCTATGAATTCTGGTTTTATATGATTTGAAAGTGTTATTTAATTGGTTTAATTGTAAAGTGATTTAATGTTTAAGAGATATCAATCTCTACGAATGGATACATTTTTGACAATTGAACAATAGATGAAACCACGTAATATTGACATTGTCTATGAAAGCATGCAATTTTATACATAGAGCGGATTAATGGAATTTCACATTGATGAACGAACTACCCAAAAAGATTTCAAACTTTTTGGTAAGCTATTTTTATAAATAAATCTCAGATATTGTGTTGATTCTTAACACTTTTTTGCAATATGATCTCTAGTTAGTTTTACCGATATTTTTTTTAAAAACATAATTTTATTTTAATGAATTGCTGCGAATTTACTGTCCTATGTTAAATTAATTATATACTTTATCATAAATAGAAACGTCGTTGGTTTGTTAATATACATTTTTAATTGATTTTTTAAGCTTTTAATATTCACGTGTTTTTGATTGTGAATGTCATCTCGTTTTTAATAACAACTTGTTTATTAACCATTAATTTAGATACGACCATGTGAAATTCATAATGCATTTGTTTCCTACAGAATTCCTTCAACAACAATGATGATAAACTAACACAATAGACAAATTTAATAGTAAGATATATATGATCATTATAAGCAAAGTGTAGAATAAATTACATTTTTGTCTTGTCTTAGACACTTATGTGGGTTTTACGACGTACGTTTATTAAAT
>CABFPE010000351.1:193589-222627 GCA_900660155.1 Hofstenia miamia | reverse complement strand
GCATAGAAAATGTATGTATCATTATCTAATCTATTGATTTCTTTGTAAAATAAAATAAATATATTAAAAATTTTATTTCTCTATATGTTCATTCGTAAATTTGTTTGTTTTAATTCACTGTTGTGAGAATTCCTGTGTGGACATTTGAAAAGTCATATTTATTTGAAAAAAAAATTGAAACAATTCAGTAACTCAAAAACGCTACTTGTGAAGAGGCAACAAAAACTACCCTCGAAATGTGTAAGAATGCAATCCACGCATTTAAACGTCGTCTGGCATGGGAAAGCGGAATCCCGCCATGCACGACTTGTGATTGTTAAATTGAAATTTGTGTGCAATAGCGGCAAATCTAAGTCTTCAGTTTTCAAACATGTATATAATACAAACTATTATTTTATTATGCTATTTGTTTAGAATAAAATTGATTTTCCCAAACCAAAGCCTAGTTTATTACTATAATTTAGAAAAATTTAGTTGTGACCAGCTGCAAAGTGGCATAATTTATTTTTATTTGACCGTTTTCGACCGGTTCAAACCGGCCGGTCATAAAATTTGGACCAGACCCGACCGGTTTACACCTCTGATTTACACCTCTCTATCGTAAGATTCTCGTTATTCTTTTTTATCTGTGTTTCTTCATATATTATTTAATTCAGTGTTTTTTGTTTATATATAGCACTTAAGAATCTGAATTATTATGCATGAGAGGGATGCGACATTCGATTCATAAACTGGCTAGATTTTTTTATCAGTATCTGTAATAATTGTACCCGCGGGTAACCCTGTAACCTAAGTGTCCTAATACATATACTTATGATTTGTGATTTTTGTAGTGTCTTCAAACTTTGGGTTGTAAATTAAGTTAATATCATATTATATAACTTTAGTACCCTACATATTTTCGTATGAATGTTTTTTAAAAAGATAATGCAGAAATGCCAATTACATGTTTGAACCCCAAAAAGTACTAAATAATAAATTTGAATTTGGACGGCCCAACACCAGCCCAAATGCATATGAAAATGCTCAAGTGAAAATGGTAAGCTTCCAATGAGCTGACCAACCCATATGTAACTTCGTCCCTTAAACGAATGAAAATTTAATAAAATTCGTTTACAGCCTTTCCTACAACCAAATGCTAATGTTGTTTATTTAAGCAAGCCAAGTGCATAACCAATATGCAAACATCAATTCCTTTTTTTCTATGTAATAAGTGAGACAGTGTCTAATTAATAATCGATTTGAATCAAATCAAGATTTTCAAAATAATGGCACTATATATATATATAGGCCTAGATTATTTACATTATTGACAATAAATTTATATTTTATGCAAAATCATCATCATCAGCAACAAATTTGCGGGGAGTTAAATATTTACAATTGACTACACTATTATACATAATTTTTGCATGCCCACGAGAATAAACTTAATGTTGTCATGCTTTGTTGCTTATTTAGTAATTGGTGTTTCTGTTTGCTCGATGATTAAAGCTTAACCTATTTTGGGATGTTGTGTTCTTAGTTATATGTAAAATATTTTTCTTTAGGTTGGTGTTCATGCTTAAATATTGCTGATTTTAGATGTCTGTTAATATGCTCTTTAATTCTTGTTTCCCCGACGCATGATTTTTCCCAATAATCATCATTGATAATTGTAGACAACAGAGGAAACTAAATTCTTTAGATTATATATATATATATATATATATATATATATATATATATATTGTCCGCGCCAGCAAGTTGGTATCACCCTTAGAAATCAATATTTTTAAAGTGTCAAGATCCAGCTTTATTACCTATAAAATCAACATAGCAAACTGACTAATGCATTACAGTTTCTCGAAGACAATATGTTGTATAGCTAACGTGTTAATACTTGGTATTGCCACTTTTTTTGAATAACCCAACAAAATATCGATTTTTTCCTAGTGATTCCAAATTGCTGGNTTGCTGGCGCGTACTATATATATATATATATATATATATATATATGACATGTAAAGTTTGTCTTTGAAAAACCAGTGTTTTTCGTTACAATGCAAACCAAATCGCATATCTTAACATACGTTGTCATGAATTGAGTTTTTGAATTAAAAAATTTGAAGTCTTGTTATTTGCATCAACTACAAAGTTGCCATATTGTCGATGAATGATTAAAATTAACTCGCAAGTATTAACAAACTGTCAAATAATAGCACTGCGTCGAAAAATATAATTCCATGTTAGAGGTGCATAAATTAATTAAAAAACATAACTTTCTTACCTCGTTAATTAGTTTATTTATAGTAACAACTCTAGTGTAATTCCCTAAGTATTATTAAATGCGTATTAAAATAAAAGACTACAACATCCTTCTAAAGACAGTTAGCTATACAAAATGATCCCGACAAATTGACGAACAAATTACAAAGTAAAAAAATAATTTATACATTACAGACTAGCAGAGCACCAATTTTTATGATAAGTATTGGAAGTGAACTAAATAGAATATTAAAAACGATAGAAAGTGGTAAAAAACGGTAATTTCATCTTTTTTGTGGCAATATATATATATATTAATCAGAAAAATATTTATGATAATTATAAATCAGATAAAAAACTTATTGAACACAAAAAATTAAAAACAAAGTAATAACATCACATCATTTGGTTTCTAATGATTCTCTATATCATAATCAATATACATTACAGATGAAGATTTACTCAGATATTTGAAAATATTCCAACAATGTGTAAACACATTATAGCAAAATTTACTAAGCTCCAACTAAAAGTGAGTATGTCAATACTTTATATAAGTTTAAATATATTTTCAAAAAGCCAGCTATTTTGAAAGACAATTTTATAAAAGTAGAGAGGAAACTTACAAATTTCGTTCACATGTCTACTGGTTCCATGATATCATGCCAAAAAATAAATGCTTGGCCATTTTTGGCTATTACTGCCTCCCATTGCTCTATCTCAGAAGGTTCTGTAGCGTCGATTCCAAGTTTAACCTGACCAATCACATCATCGCTCAAAATTTTGCTTTTGTTATAAATTGTAAACTCAACTGAAGTTGATTGAATGCAATCAGGGTTGTTTGAAATCTGGAAGGTGAACACTTCTTTGTAGATTGGGTTAGTTGTTTTCTTTTTCGTGCGAGTCTTTTTTGACAGTATCACTGTTTTTTCTTGGAATACCAAAATTTTGACGTAAGGATCTAAATACAAAATTCATTGGTAGTTATAATGCACTAATCCTCAACATTATTAAAGTTGAAACCTTCAGCATATTCTTCATCGGAATAATAAAAAACATCCTTATTAACATCTTCATTATATACTTCATTATCATTATTACCTCTCTTAATATTACTGTTTAGAAACCAAAAATACCTTGTTTTTAGCTACATAAAACATGTGTTTGACCACAATCCACCAGTCAGTTACAACAACAACAACAAAAACAACAACAACAACAACAACAACAACAACAACGACAACAACAACAACAATAAAATATTTCAAATATTTACATAATTTCAATTTGCATTACTTATGCGCACTTCTCAAAGTCCTCTTTTCTTAACAAGAGGTTGTTATTTTTAATTTTAAATCTTGTGGCGATCTTATGTCTAAATCTAGCTTGTTCCATAGTTTGCAAACTGAATTTGAAAAGGAGTTTGCCAAGTAAACTGATTTTATTCGATTAACAATTCAACGAAAACGTTTAGACACTACATATAAATTGTTGGGCATGGCTAACTAGAATAAGAATTTTTATTTCAAAGCAATTCATATAAAATATTAATCTTTCATTTTCAAAAAACTTAGTAACACAAACGTTTGAAATTGGAAATTTATGGCCAAAATGGCATAATACAATATTAAATGAGACGCATATTCAGAAAAATCGTCAAAATTTATTCAATTAGCTCACACTGACCTATGGTATTCGCAAAATTATTGATAATATTCAAAGAAGAAAGTACAATTATTTTTTATAGTGAGAATAATATCTTCTCAATTTCGTAGAGTTTTTTTCAATATTTGCACTAAGATTCCTGTGCTGAGATTGAGTTCTCTGTGAGAGAAACTTGTACAATTTTTGAAATGATTAATGTAAATTACTAACAAAACTTTCTAAAAAAACTAATTTTAGAGCAAAACAGGCAAAAGCATTGAATTACACATATAGTGTCAATTCTGTAGAATACTTCGTAAATAATTAATGTGTGTTTGACCGAGAAAACAATGCCTAACACAATGCAAAAACTACCGATACAAATTGAACGTTTGCATTAAAAATAAACTGATGATTGTTTTTCTACCACAGTGCTAACATATCTGTGATATTTTTCATTTTAGTGAATGCCTGAATTTGTTGAAAAGCTGGTCCTACTATAGCATGAAGACTGCAGCATGAATTTCAAATATTGTCAAGGTCTTATGACAGTAAACATGCTACAACCGAAAGAAATTGATTTGATTATTCAAAAGTAAATCAGCTTGTAAATTTTTATTGATCATCTTCTATATTTTCTATATTACAAATTGTTGAATGACATCAACATTGACGTTAGCTTCATATTTGATGAAGCATAAAAATTTCTTTGAAGTCTAATAGTATACGAGGGATGATAATCATGCCATTGAATAATTTTTGAAATAATTTTGCAAGAATATCATTGTATCTGTAAATAATATATTTCTTATAATTAATTTTCTAGGCATCATCTGATTAATTCATCTAAAAACATATTCCATTTCAAAACCAAAATTAGATTCAATATCGAAATTTGCAAACAACATACATTGAAAATTTTGTCTATAATAAAAAAATTAGTTTTAACTTTTTTTGAGATATTACTTTTGCACTAATTTTCTATTAAAATTCAAACTGTCAAACTGCTTCATTCATAGTTTAGAAGTTAATCAAATTGATTACCACCATTACAATACTCTGCATAACTGTCGTTTTTGTTATTTGTGCATCCAAACTACAGACTAATAGAATGTCATTAAAAATAATTAGGCTAAATTTAAGTTTTTTTACACAAATTTTAATTAAAATATCAAATGTATAAATAGGAAAAGCACATCTTTTAAGCTTAGTAACCAAAAATATACTGTATTTTTATTAAACGACAAAGAAATTATTAATGTTCCACATTGGTATGTACTAGTATATAAATTAAGCGATGCTAGTACATGTAACAAGAAATTATGAGGAAGCAGCAAAACCGCAGCAAAAATTTTGCTAGCGGCGACCAACAAATTCAAACCTAATTATAGTAGTAAGATGCAATCCGACCTCTTGCTGTGGTGGTCAATTAATGGTTCTCAAGGATTTTCCTATTGTCAAATCTCGTTCTTTAAAAGTTCACAACGCAAATGTCATCAAGTTTTTCTATATATTGATTCTGGATTGAAATATTGTCTTCAATATTTTTATTACAATGAAATTTATGATTTTGCTTGTATTTATTTTCTATTTAGTTCCTTTAAATGTTCTACACCATTTCAAGACGAAATTAGGAATAACCAAATAGTAATTCAGAATTCACAAATTGTAATTCAGCTGAGTAGTAATTCAGAATTGCAACATTATAATTCGGAGTGCCTAACTGTAATTTATAATGGTTAAAGTGCTACTTAAAAAGCAAAAAATGTATGCATTATACCAAGAACAAAAAATGATTTATATGTAAACAAAAAAATAACACATGACAATATATGATCGTTTTGGTTTAATTTCCATATTCTCTAAGGCAAGCACACTTTCATGAAATATTGTGGTACCTATGCAATAATGCTCGAGTGCAGTCACCACCATGCAATGAATTCATGGAATTTGATAAAATCGTTTGCAGGTACTGCATCCTTTGCTCCATTACTCCGGCACCTGTTCCTTCCAGCACATCAATATGGTGCTTGGCATTAGACTTTAAAATGCTCCATATGGTTTCAATTATTTGGTTCAATAATATACATGCCTTTTCTGCAAACACCCTCTCTAACCGTTTGTGGCAAGGCGCATTATCCACAACAACCTTTTGTGGAATATTCACCCAATCAAAATTACAATTAGGCTTTCTGAATTAAAATGTGGCCGTTCTGAATTACAATTTGGCCGTTCTGAATTACAATTTTCCAAATCTGAATTAGAATTTCGCTATTCTGAATTGCAATTAGCTATTCTGAACTACTTCTTGAAATAGTGTAGGGCCTTAGTATGTAATACATGTCAGTGGCGTGCAGTGCATATATTAATGGGGGAAGCGGAATATGATATAATTATAAAATTTATATGTTTGTATTGCATATGTTGCATATAGCTTTAATTTCAAACATATTAATCATTATCTAAAAAATTTACCAGATAATATAAATACAACATTTTATTTCCAGAAACAATTAGCAATGCTCACAATGCAATTATCTTGAAGATCATATTAGTAGTGTGAAAAATGTATAAGAAAAATCTTGACAAAATGACGAATTGAATCAGTGTATTACAGTTTATTACAGATGGTCAGTTTTTAAGGTTTTGAAACTGATCAATATAGGTTAGCCAAATACAAAAATTTACATCTGAATTTACTAAATTTACTGTATTTATTTCAACATTTATTTATTTATATTTTAATGTTATTTCTATACATCCATTTTGTAAATTTAGTGAAATTTTCTTGTGATTGTTAAGTAAAAAATCAATTTTGTAAGTTACACTTTGATTGTCATCAATTATAAGTGATTTAGAGGCTAAATTGCAGTTCTAGTTTAAAATTGTCGCCTCGACAATATAAATCATTGAACAATCCCGCGGTCCTTTCGCAGTACTCTCGTAGTATTTTCGAATTTTGATTGGTTGGAGATTTTGTCAATTACGTTAACAAAGTGTGATAAAGGAAGCGGCAGACAGTTGCGCGGACTGTTTTCAGTTGTAATTGAGAAACATTGATTTTTATCAATACCAATTATCACAATTAAGGTACAGTCGAGCAATTATTACGACGCAAATTTAAGTAATAGGATATTGATTATTATTGCTATTCATAATATTAAATCAATTATTACAAAACTCATATAGTTCAATTGTTCAACAAGAAAAAACCTACCCAAAATATGACAGTATTTTACATTATTTAAATGACGAAAATGAACAGTAATTAAGTTTAATGTTTAGAATTTAAGAAAAAAGGATTTTAAGAGAATTGGAAACTTATAAATATGTTGTGTAAGGATAAATATTTTTTCTTCATTTGTTCAAATAAATTTCAATGGGCAAGCGGCGCTTACCTTGCTTACCCTTAATGCACGCCTCTGATACATGTAGTATATATACTAGTACATACCAGTATTAGTATATTACGACACTAGAAATTAGCAATCTATTCCATTGAAATTGAATTGTAAATGTGAATTTACTAGTATAATATTAGGTTTAATACACAATAACTGTTAATATATATTTAAACATATATCTGTGTTGATAACCAAATTGTTTAATTTTCTATTCGTAGTCGCTGTCATTTGAGTGGGAATAGAATAATTATATGCAAATACAATCTCTGGAATTTCGCTTCGCTGCGTTTTGTGTTTGCTTTTAAAGAAATATTCTAGCATAAAATGCTATTTTTGTTGCAATACCAAGATAAGCACTTAATTTTCTCTGTCTTTATCGTATTTGATGCTGCATTGCTCAAGTAAGACTATTAGCAACTTATTTCCTGTAATGTCTCAGTCCGTGCATAATACGAAGCTGTAACTTCTATAACAAATTACTNACAATAATTTACGTTTTGGAAGTCTGTTCCCTACTTGAGAAGTAAGCAATTAGTTTCAAGTAGCTATTCGACTAGTTTTAATACCGTTCAGACTATCGACTTTTATCAGCTGATAAATTATCAGATGACAGTAATTTGGCTGTTTTGCCAAAAAATCGGATGGGGCGTTCAGACTATCGACTTTTATCAGCCGATAAAAAAGCAGATAGAGTGTTCACACTATCGACTTTTATCACCGATTTCTTGACAGATGATCAAAGTCGATAGTGGGAACACCACCTTTAGAAGTACACAAATAAAGCAGGATTGATTATTGATTCCTCTGGTGACTCCTGACACACATATGCGTTAAGCCTGATCAACAGAAGGAAGACAAAGACCAAGCTTCAAGTTTTTTCCAACCAGGGATATTAATGGTTGGTAGACTTATGTATAATATACCGCTTTTTATTCCACCAAGTGAATCTCAGTCAGGCGAGCACAAAGAAAAAGCAATATCATACTAGTAATTATAGTGATGGGCAAGTTCTTCCGTGGGGCAGAACTTTGATTCCTACCCCATTAAAATTTCCATGGCCATGTGCCCCACGGATCCCATGATAAAAATCATTGGTATGTACACATTCATACTAAACATATTTGCTTACTTATCATTCGTTAAATTTATGAAATTTCATATATATATATATATATATATATATATATATATATGCTTAACTCACTGCGAGCGTAAAATGAGAATATGAAATGTTGTTAGCCCTTAACTAACTAATTTCTATGTCTATAGAGTGATTAATATTTGTTCAGACCCAGTTGTATTTACAATCAATACAAAACTGTTACAAAATGGTCTGTCTAACATTTTTCCTATACAACGCGGGAGTGTAATTTTTTGCTAGATTATACACCAAAAGAGCTGAAAACTACAAATAATACTTAATTAGATTGGTGAGACAGTAGTAACTCAAGAATATAATTTCAATTGGTTATCAAAATATTCATAAAATTATAAAATTCCCGCTTTGTATAAGGGAAAATCAATCCAAGCTCGGCTTTGTATTCCAAAAAGTCGATTTTCATAGTACTTAATTTAGAGAATAATATTCTTCTAATATAACAAATAACATAATTGCAACAAAAATGTTATTCAAAATTGCCGTCTTTGGATGAATTGCGAAGTTACAGCAGTCATGATTTTTAAAGTGGACGTCATTGGCTACTCTTGATTTAGAGTTAGAGCATGGGGGGAATTTAACGATAATAAGATAAGCGCAGAACTAACTCCTCTCCTCATGCTTGACACAAAAATTTGTGATTAGCTGCATTTGTCATTCATTTGGAAGAAAAAGTTAAACTTTTTTGAGAACAATAGGAATGTTTACCCGATTATCTGAACGAATTTAAAAGAGTGCACTTACAGAATAGATGATTTGTTTATCATTATACATGCAGTCCATCATATGCTAATTAAAATATTAAGCCATGGAATACCAGTATGGTTTTGCTTGGCTAACTCAGAATAAAATTCGCTAAATTGTTGTCAGCATAGGGTATACTTATCAGTTGAAAACTATCATTCAAAACCAAAAATACGATTTCGAAACAAACTCCAAAATAATAATATTCGATAATTAAATATTGCCTGGAAATAAATTTCACAAATAGCAATCTAGCCTTTGTTACTAATCTAATTAAAAAAATTATTATTCAAATTATTAGTGCGTTGAAATCTTCATTTATATTACTTTCCTAGTTTAATGTCATTGACTTTATTTCAATTTATTAATATCTCCATTACAAGAGACATTCGTTAACGCCAAAAGTGTGTGATTTGATTGGTTCACAAAATATCACTGCTCCATATGATGAAATAATCGTTTAGTGCAAACATTTTTTTAATATACTTCTTAAGATGGATAATGCGGGGCTAAAATTCTGTTTCGAAAGACAATCTGATCATGAAGATAATGAGCTGTTAAAATATAACAGAGAAGAAATTTTGAAACTAAAAAATTGGCATTATTACAATGTGATTATTCAAATGTATTTAAATATTGTTCAATATTTTCAATAAAATTTTCGTGTGCAGATATGAGTTAAGTACAAATGAAACGAGGATACGAGTATCTGGCGTGAGTGAGTTTTCCTTGAAGATCAGTATCCATGAGGACATTGGTTCGGAATTATATTTGGGATTTATAATTAGATATATTTCTTAAGGTTTTTTTGTCGTTATTGATTCCTTTGTATATTAAAAAGTTGTACTAATGTTGTTACTCTGGTGATCTTATTTAAGCAATAATCCATCATTTATGTTAAAATAGTTTTTTTTAATTATTTGATAAAAAATTGCATTTTAGATGAATGCAGGATACCAATATATCCACCCCAATTTTCAGTATTTGTCGCATGAATATGTTATATGTAAATGACATTTGTTTTTTGCCATGAAGTCTTAAAGCATCTCAAAACAATGAAGTGAGTTGTATACATCGCTAATAATTAAATACACGTACAGTTGAAGCTGGACATTGGCTGAAAATTTAGTCCAAAGCTAAATTCGTCTATTTGATCACTTTGTATGATTTTTGCCAAAAAAAATTTCTTCAATTTTAACTAGTGCTAGACCCAAATTTGAAAATGCCAGAAATTGCCAATAAAAACTGCTTTAAATTTTAAGCCAATCGAAGTGCCTAAACTAAAAAATAATGCTAATTTCTGATTGGAGGACGATTGAAATGGGCACTTCGGCCAATTTAGTGTAGTAAATAATTTAACTATTGCCTAAAATTCACCTCTTTTGCACACTTCAATTGTATGAAATGTTTGCCAAGCATCTTTTCCACATTTTGTAAATTAATTTGAATATATTTTTTTATATTTATAAATGAATTTATATTTATTAACACCAAGATTATTCAAGCCACATTTTTCGGCACATATCTTGCAACAATTCGACACAAGCAAGATTCATGTCCTTTCTATGTCTAACTCAGCTCAGCCGATGTTTTTATATAAGGTTACGTCGGGCTTATCCAAAAGTTAAGTCATTTAGAGGTTTGTGCTATATTTAGCTTTGTGATTTAACAAATATGCTATGCAGACGTATCAGCATGGACCAAAAAATAAACATTATGTTTAAGCCGTTTACACTTAACTGTCCATTGTATATTTAAATTCACAAACCGTTTTGTACTATTAGAAAATTAGAGAGCCCTGGGATTTTGAGACATCTATGGGTAGTTGTGGGTGATTTGTGATAAAAATTATTCTTGTGTTTGAAGTATATGAAAATTACAATTTTTTAAAAAAATGAAATTGTTCCCATGCCGATTGTGTAGATAATAAAGGGATCTAAAGCCCTTGGCAGCAACAATTAGCTTTAGCTATTTTCTTTTCTGTAAATAAACCACCCAAGTTCCATTCAGGTCCGCTCTACACAAAGTCGGATATAGTTGGGCCGTTGCCTCGAGCCTTATAACTTCGCGATCAGGCGCAAAGTAAAGTTGAAAATGAAAAAGGAGACGATTCTCTATCCAGTGGTGTTTTCAAATTTTAAATATCTGCCATTATTAGTGAGTGATAGGCATTCAAAAATATTTTGTAGAACATTACAAATTTTAAAAATTGTCTGGATTATTTAGGCTTAAACACTTGTTTGATTTCAGGTTTGACGTTCATTTGAACAAATTTGTAAATTGTATTTTAAAAACTGGCCATTTAAAAGTGTTGTTTGTGGAAAGTGTCCAAAGTAGCATATAATATCTCTAATTTCCGAATTGTGCACGTTACTGAAACGTGTTCTAAAATTGCTGCACTTCTAAAGTGGACTTGGAATAAATACAAATCTGTGAACAATTTTACACAGTTTACATAATAACGGATAATAATTTTGCCCCTAATTCTAATAGAATTCAATGAGATAGCCCAAATTTATGCTTTGCGATCTCTATGCATTGAGATCACATAACAAAAGGTAATTAAGGATTTATCATCAACCTCGTCCAAGAAATAGATAAGTTCATTATTAAGGCTGCAATGAGTTGAATATTCAACGATTTAGCTCCCTTGAAGAATTCTAATCGAAATTAGCTTTATTACAAATTTCATTAAAATTCCTACTGTAGTGAAAACAGATCTGAAGGCAGCTGGTTTTCGAGATCAGTTAGCAAAAAAATACATTGTGTATAAGTATAATTTTATACTTATAGACAATGTGTTCTTTGCAAACAGATCTCAAAAAGCAGCTGCCTTCTGATCTGTTTTCACTAGCGTAGGAATTTCACAGCATGGCTTGTCTTCTAAGGACTTGAGGTGGTATTGATCGCACCCAAATCACCAGACTTCGATATAGGATTAGAGTAGCGTTAGGACATGTTGTATTCCTTTATTTCAGGTCAGGTCGGATCAGATAGTGTCTTTCTCACTCTCTTAATTTTAGCAAGTGGATTATAACAATTAACATGCATTTAATCTCGTATTGTTAGTGAAACGATAAACTAAATTTAAGATATTTACGTCAATAGCATTTTGTAGACAATAATAAAAGTTTTATCAAAATTTTTGAGTGGGTAAACAATGAAACAGAATTCTCAGACCCTATTCGATCTCGGGTTACGATTCGGGTCAAACTCGACCCTGCCCATTTTGGTTCGAGTGTGTGGCTAATTCAGGATGAAACTGCAGACTCGACATGAAATATGACCAGTCCTGCAACCAATCCATCTTGATCTTAATTTTAATTTCACTTCGTTGCACCAAAGCCACTTTATGATTAAATTTGGTTGTGAGTACACCTACGTATATTTCAAAGAATTAGTGATGGAAAATTGATTTTAAAAATATAATATTCAAGCTATGATTATTGCGAGTATAACATTTTAGGAAATTGTATATCTTGTATGCATTTCAAATACCAAATTTTATTCTATTCTGAAGAATGTTAAGTAATCTGTGTTACACCACAAATTGAAATTTTAACTGTACATTTCCAAGATCTTGAAACGAAATTCATACCCAACCCACATCCTTCCTGCATTATCATGAATAACAGAGATACAACTGAGACATGATTTAAAACTAGGAAACCTAGTGACTAGTGAATGCCTGAAGAGATTACCTGTTATGAACCTGGCTCCAAAAATATGTAAAAATGGTTACTATTCAAAACACGGCCATCTTTAATACAAGGCCAGGAACAAGAAAAACATAAGAGCACAGAGTAGGGTAACATTTTCCAAATGTTTTGTAACAAAAATAATATGCATGTTCATTATAGCAATTTATACTAATCAAAATAATGGTATATACCCATACAGAAGTTATATGTAAGAATTTTTCCATTTACTTTTTGAAATAGTAATTATAAATGATTAAAAATGTACTATATTTTTTATTAAATGCATTAAACAAATTTATTAATTTTTTTACAAGATAGAAACTATTTCCGTTTGTGTCAATTGTCTTTATGCGCAAACTCCCCTGCAATTAAATCCGGCCTCGTTGGCCAATAACAGTTTGCATCTCTGCTTTAGGCTAGAGAATTCGAATATCCCAAAACAGTTACGACATTTTACTTTAGTGCCGTAAATTTTAAAATATTAAATTTTATCGTTGGCCTTAAAATGGCTCCGTTTCACTAAATGACATAATCATTTGTTAAATACTTCAATTTAATTTGTTTCGGTGAAATTAGAACTACTAATCGATTCCTAAGAAAGAAGATTATTGGAAAACAATATTTTGCTTAAAGAGGTAAAGCTGTTAATGATGCGTGTTCAGAAGGGAAATAATCGCACTGAGTATTTCAAATTTTACGGCAACAATTAGCTTCGTATCTCTTAGGTAGATGGTTATGCCATAATTAATCACTTCGACTAGTCGCCAATTCGACGACTGGTGTACAAAGAGCGTAGGTGTAGAGCTCAGCGTTCCTTTGCTCTATCTTAGTTAGACTTCCTAAATTAATTAACAAAGCTAATTTGGTGCTTTTCAATATAACATCTTTTGCTGAATGAAATTGCAGCTACTGATATGAGTGTGTCTTAATAATAAACAGGAAAGTTCTCCATTGCAAAAATATATACTCACCCTCTTAGAAGTAGACGAATACATGTAATTTCTTAGTAAGGGCGTTCCAGGTCAGTAAATTATAAATAAATAATAAATTTTTGAAAAAATTAACGCCTTAGGACTTGGCTTATAAAACTGCGATATAATATGATGTAAAATACAATCAACGAGATTTAGATAATCTTGGAAGATTCTCGTACAAATCTTAATTTCAAATCTAAATTCTTTGATTTTTTACAAAATACTAAATATTTCTTTAACGAAACTCCTAAGAAACTATATTCTGGATTTCCTTTAAAAATCAAGAACGTTTCTTAAGAAATTAGTTGTATGTTTCATATATTTTTACAGCATTGATTATATTTGTAATAATGGTTGTGAAATTTAAAGTAAGCAGTTTTACCTTAATTTGACGAATTGCCTAAGAATCGCCGATTATACGCATTCAAATAAAATTCAATTTAACTTTTTTTTGATAACTCTGCTTTTTTGCAGATACATTAACTGTTTTAGGATACCTTGTTTCACTAATAACTAGGAGCGGAAAGCAGGAAACTGATTTACTAAATGAGGAAGGGAAACAATCGTAATCATGAATCACAAATAATTCGAATTTATTAGCAACTTAATTCACCCATTCTACTTCATCTAATGTAGTTGATACCATCTTCAATCCGCATCAACAAATGAGGATAATGCAATAGAAGCTGTTTCATTTGTTGATGATGAAACTTCCGGACCAGAAAGAAATGGAAAAATCCAACAATTTGGAATACCTGTTTTTCTTATCCAGTAGTGGTTAGACGAGATTACCAGCTATTGCGGAAAAGCGGGGCATGATATAGAGATCAAATATCATCAGATAATCTGGGCACTATCTGTGCCTACCAAAGCGTGGCGATTTGCGACTTTTCATCGACAAACATTGATGTTATGATTTCCTCTGCTAATAAAGACTTGGCTACTGAAGTTGGTGAATTCATGTATACCGTTACCGTATACATTGATGCAAAATAACTCACAATACCATCATACACTTTTCCATCGAGATGCATAGCTTTTGAGATTGGTAACTCATTTCATATTAATAACAAGTCGAAAAATGCTCTGCATTTTGATTTAGAGTATCTATTTCCATCTTCGGATCGAGAGTTTTTAAAGTCAATTGTTGCCAGCGATAGAAAATGGTTTTGCGATGAGCTTCAGATGGCAATTTGTATATCTTTGCGCTGCTTTGGGGCTGTTGATAGAATACATGTTGATGAAATTGTATGTTTTGTCTAAGATTACCAAAGCTATGGAATATCAAATACATAGCTCCCACTGAAACCGATATAATTTTAAATAAAATTGATCTCATACCTCGTAGTAATAGAAGGAAACTCATCATTGTATGTCTTTAAAAGCCACCGTGATTTCAATGCTATTAAACATGAGATTATTGAACCCATAATCAATTTCATGCACAACCGATTTAACGTTAATAGGAGAACAACCAGTGATTTATATACTTTTGTTGAATTTAATAACGACGATATTAGTGCAGATTTAGGAAATATGTGGACTAGCTGGGGGAGAGGCTCTTGAGATACGTGATCTGGCTTTTGAATTCAATGCTGATGCAGTAACGATGATATATGTAGCAACGTTCATCATAGGAAATTTGAACAATAGGTAAATTTCCTCCATGTATTGGATATTGATAAAGAAAGAAAGGTCACTGATGTGAATCGTTTTCACTTGTGTCAATTACATCGACCGTACGGATGTAGTACCGACCCTAACATCCTTCTTGTTTATGTTTACACTTATATTCAGAAATGGAAGTAGCACGGGTCAACCCATGAGATGAGATGGGTCAGGGCAGATCGGGCGGACATGGACAAAGTTTTCTAAAGTGGGTCCTCATTGGGCAAACGTAGATCAAAAACATTTCTGTGTTCAAAAGAATGAACAAAAAATTGACAACCTTATAGACTGTATTGATTTATTTCTATTGTATTTTATAGACCTATTGATAAATTACGAGTTCCATACCAAATTTCTTGATGGCACTACGAATGGCATTACGTAAGGAGAACTGAATCCCTAATGTCAGATAACGTCGTACAAACAGGCCATAACTGGTGTAATGAAAAAAATGCAGTGATCAATCAAAAAATTAACAATTTCTTATCTTCATAATTTTTAACATCATCCAGAAGTTCTATTACCAAGTGGTCGAGTGAATTGAACTAATAGTGCAAAATTATTAGTATTAATACAAAATAACCTAAAGTGGGATAGTAATATAGCCGCAAAAAACTCCACTATCTACGTCAACTAAAACGAAGAAAAATTCCTAACAAACATAATTGTTAATATATATATAACTCTTATAAGATCATTACTTGAATATGCTGCTCCTGTATAGCACATTACTATAGAACGAAGCAAGAAGTTAGAAACTATTCAAATGCGTTCTCTAAGAATTATATTTAGAGATTATAATTATGGAAATGCTATTTTGGCTGCCAATTGTAATTCACTATACGAAGGACAGCAAATGTTATGTGATCGGTTATGGATACATATGCAAAGAACATCACATCCATTCCACCACTTAATTCCAAAACAGTTAGCCAATACCAACTATGAACTGAGAAGTAAGCGGGAATGGGACCTAATTTAATGACCGAAAAGAATGAAAGAAAGTTTTATCTTCCCCAAATTATACGTGGGTATGCAAAATATTACGGACCGCAAAGTTCCTAACTAATTTTAGAAATTTTGTACATTTATGTTTATTTTCTTAATATTTATTATGTATGCACTATTTTTAAATGCATGAATTGCGAGTGAAAATAAATTTTCTCTCTCCCAAACTTGAAGTTTAGAAAGATATAGGGAAATGATTAGGTCTTTTGCAGATTTATAGTCTTAAGCAGTCTCATTGCATGAAAACTTGGCACGATAAATCTACGAAAAATGTACCAAAATGTACATTCACAGCTGTTTAAGAAAAGTGTGGTTGAAACTATAATGTATATTTTCAAATGAAAATGGTTTTTTATTCAAATAAAAATGTATTTGATTTAAAATTACGAAAATGCTAATTGTTTTTCAAATCAGTTAAAACTTAAATTGAAATTTTAATGATCAAGTAAACTTCTTTTTACATAAATTGTCAGTAGTTTAGAAAACGTAGCTAACATAATTTTTACATTGAATGGTGGATTCTTTATAAATAATTGCAACATTTTCCAAATTCTTAAAAACACAAAGCCTAATAAAAGATTTGTATATTATTTTTTAAATAGTAAATATTTCCTACAATAATTTACGAAATCCAGTCAATAAATCACAGAGAATATATAATTTATAAAGAGTTTTTAGCATAGTATTTAAAAAATATGCAATTCATTTGAGAGAGTTATTCATTTAAACTGTATCTTAAATCGATTAATTGTAATTTTTTAGAAACATTTAGAGATTTTATTAAAACAACAGTGAGACTTACCTGGTGCTCCAGTCAACAAATTTGTAGGCAAGTCAACAGCTTTTACTACTGATATGGTTAATGTTCCGGCATTTTTTTCCAAACACACTGATAATTCCATAGAACCCAAATTCTAAAGTACGTCAAAGTAGTAGAAATAAATAATTAAAGAAGTATAAATACTTTAAATTCAATTGCAGTAATTGCAACGTTTCAAATCACATTAAATTATCTTTGGCCTTGCACTTTGAAATTATCTATCTTGGAATACTTTGTGCCGTGTGCCAATCATTATATACATGATATATGCTATTTTTTGAAAATACTATACGCTTAAGATTGTCACTAAGTTTTTCATCTATCTCTTTAAAAATATAAATCACACATGGATCAATGGCCACTATATGGTTAAATCTTGCTGTCTTTAATGTATATTATGAATGTAATGAATTTCCAAACTGGTATTCATATCCATTAAGCTATGTTCTAAAGATACATAGATTCAATGCTATCAGCCCAAAGCTAATTGCTTCTACACGTTGAGACTCTAATTGAAAACAAGTAATTGTTACCCACTTTATGTATGTACTTTGTGAACTACATATTACGTGGAAATTGACCTATACTAATTGTTTTTTTGCAAAATTGACGATTCATGGTGAAAAATATGTCTTATGATAATATATGTTCGCACGAGTAGAAAAAAATAATTTAATAAGCAGTTTTTAGCTGTAGTTAGGGAAATTTTTTTATGATACCCTAAAAAAATATAATTATGTTGAGCACCTGAAAAACTAAATGAAGTGTAATCATATGAATGCAATCAATTTCAAGATGCTCTTCGTATATAATGCGGCAAAACGTCTTGTAAGACGATTCGATAATGCATTGTAATGTAATTATATAATTACAGAAAACTTCTCTAATATTAATCATTCCTTAGATAATACATTAACGATAGGCGGAATTTCGGAAGCTACTTTGACTAGAAAAACAAAGTTCACAGTAGATTTTTACATGCATTGAATTTAGCATTATTGTATATAATCTATTGTTTGTCGGAAAGTATTACCTTCAACAAACTAAGTAGCTCAGTAGCACAGGAACGACGGAATGTCAATAAAAAATTTTATAATATTCTTAAACCCATCAAAAAAATGTAGAAAGCTTGGGCACCAACAGATCACACTGGGATAGAATATTTAACACGAATGATGACTGGAGCCAATTGGGACTTAAATAATAAATTTGTGGTTCAGTAGATCGCTAATAGAATCACTAAGGCATAAAATAAAGTTCCCTAATTGTAATTTAATTACAAAAGACAATGTGTAAATTACTTGGTCCTAGACACTTTGAAGTTCTCAATGCAAACTTTATGTAGCATATTAGTATCTGGGTTATAATTAGATATATTTTGATGTTCTTGTTATTTGATATTTCACTACAAAAACTTACATCAAGCTCCGATTTCGGTAAGAGATCATGCCAAGTCTTTCTTTCTTTTTGATGAAACAGATGCTCAATGGAAATCTTAGTTTCTCCAAGAAACTCATCTTTGCGTTTATTCACAGTTTTGTTGTAAACACGCAGTCTAACTTTGCATTGATACAAGGAATCTGTTCGAATTCCCTAAAATTTTTAATTGAATGCATTATATTCAAGTTTTCGGGTAAATTTTGATGAATTTGCAAAAAAAAATAATGATAATTATATATAAACCTAGCAACCCTAAGGTTGAATAATAGGCATATTACAAAAGATGTAAATTATTACTAAATTGTAAGGCAGACTGAATAAGGAAAGGAATGAACATATTTGTGAAGCGTGCAGTGGGGTATCGCGGGTTTATACGTCTGTGCTTCCTCAGGCTCTAATGTGGCAAAGATATTTCAGGAATT
Source organism: Hofstenia miamia (assembly GCA_900660155.1). NCBI lineage: Eukaryota > Metazoa > Xenacoelomorpha > Acoela > Hofsteniidae > Hofstenia > Hofstenia miamia. The sequence goes on along the minus strand of CABFPE010000351.1, from coordinate 203,399 downwards.
TGATAGTTTAGACGATGTTTGCTGTTTTGTATTTTGCCAAAAATCTCTCGTCTATCAACCCACGGCTGGAATATAGGGGTTTTATGTGGAACCATCTATTTCCATTGAATTGGCCCTTGGGACTACCATGGTACTGGGGCCACGAATTTCAAAATACAAGTTATCCAATAAGTAACGTACAATTTTGACCTAACATAAAGACAACAACAAAAGCAGCCTGGAGCAATTTTTTTATTCTGAACTAATGAACAAAGCAATAATTTGAAAGTTCACAACAAGTGATGAGAGATACATGTATAATTGTCAATGGCGGCTGCCATCACTTCAAGAGAAATGGTTGCTACGCATCTTTAATACGACGAACCAGTTTTCTCTGGTTTGTGGTGGCCTGCGATGATAAACCATAGCCTGCAAGTATCCCCAAAGCCATTAATCGAATTGATTTAGCTCTGGAGAACGAGGACTTCGATCATCGCCAAATTGATTCTAAACTGAAATACAAAAAGAGATAAAATATCATTGCAGACAATAAATGTTCCTTCTGTACAAAAACAATGTTATAAAATTATTCTTATTAGCTGATAAGAAATTGTACGTTACTTATCGAATGCCCTGTATTATTCACAAATTTTGATATAGTTGTTAGGCGATTGTGCCACACAGGAACATCGAACCAACATATTTCATGGTAGGACTGACACCAAGTCAATTCAATAGGCCTAACTGCGACAGCGGCAAAAAAATTTTGGTTATTTACAATCACTTAGCTTGAATGTCTAAGCATTAGTTTTACTGTTGCAAAAGGACAAAATATTGAGCCATGCGTAAAATAAAATATCATCATAAAGAATCATATTTATTAATTTTTAACAGAATTCTCAAAGATTCAACAAACGAACGAAAACATTTATATTTATTTAAAAATTAGAATTAAGTTACGAAATATTATTTATGGTTTATTAATACACTTTACGCTAGGATTCCTATCATGGACTAAAATCTTAAAGTGAATCTATAACTAAATAAATAATATATGCAGAAAAAATAGCGGAGTAACAATGGTATGATTAGTGGAACTGATGTTGGTAAAAGGAGATCGAAAATGAACATTTCTGTGCATTGAACCTGACCTCGTCCAATAAATATTCCTTATCGTTATGAAACAAACATAACAGCCTTAAAAATACTTTCCATTTGCTTAACTATTAAATTTACCATTTAGAAGCAATATCGTGGTGTTTTCGCGTAGAAAATTACATGTTGCATAATGTATATGTCGAAAATTGAAATTTAGCTTCATTAGAAAGGATTCAACTTTAAGATCGGAAAGATTTTAAATCAGAAATATATACGTAGAGCATCATTTCTGAATTAAATATGAAATAAGTTGATCAGCACTCTAGAAATTCAAAAAAGTAAAACTGCATTTCACACTTGAAGAAAGTGGCATCAAAGAAATTTGAGCAAGCTGAAATGACTAATCGATATTGCTTCATTCCTGAAGAGCTAAATGTTTAGAAGATATTAAGAAATGAAAGCTGTATATAGCAAACGCCATATAAATAAAATCATTTGAATATAGCGTGGGCCTAAGCGCCTAAAACACGTATTCTGTGAGGGTGAAATGTTGATCATGAAATCTAACTTAGTTCTTAGAAAGACATGAAAGAATTTATTGAACAGCCAAAGTGAATCGTTTTAGAAAAATCAATAGTAGAAATTTTAAACAATGACGCAGAATGTGTTCAGATGCTACATTTTCTTTAATTATAGTACTTTTATGCTTGAGAAATGAGCCGACAGTGTTAATCAGTTGAAAATAAACTTGAAAAATTGTATTTGAAGTAATGAAACTAAATATGGTTTGATTCTCTTTGAATTAATTGCACAAAGATATAACAGTCTGCAATAATTACTTTGATATAAGAAATCGTTAAAATGTTGAAACAACTACCAGCAGTTAAACACCCAAAGCAATGCCTCAATAGTAATTTATCAGGAAACGAGGTTTGTTACAGATTCATATTAATACCTAGGTTGTCAAGATTAAGAAGACGTTTATAAAAAATTGGATTACATTAAATATCTGTTCGGCCTTTTAACTTGATCATTTTGACATGTCTAAGATTCTCTTAAGATCTTGAACTGGTGACTCTTAATGCTTGATATATTGTATATAACAATGTTCTCGACTTATATAGGCATGCAGAAATAAGTGGCGATAGTAATCCGGTTAACCGGCTTTATTATAAAACGTATCTGTCTTAGAATATTTAAGCCATCAATTGGGGGTTATAATTCTCTTTGTTTTTACTGGTTAATGAGAAAAGCTTCCAGCATTGCAATGGCAACCTACAACGAATATTCCAGCCGAATTTAGACCAATGTTTAGATTTTTAAGAATTGCATATGGTAATAATTAAACTTATACAAATTTATATTTTAATAATAGTCCAAAGTCCTTCAATGATTCAGTTTGTGAAAATGCTGTGAAATCTTTAACATTTCAAGAACATTTAGGGTGAAAATTCACCCCAAAGAATATTATAACACCTGTATATTGCATCTAATAGATCGAGGCAATAGAGAATTATTATGCAAGGCTATTTGTGTGAAAAATGTTTTTCAATCTTTAAGATGGAATTGTTAGGATTTCGGAGGAGGGTTACTGTGGTATATACGGCTGTAAATTTAGTAGGCTATTGATAAACTTACTTTGAAAATGAATGTTTGTTTGAATGTAGGATCTTTTGAGCTTTCTGCAACTGAGGTCTGCTGCTTCTGTTGCTTTCCTGGTACTATGCATAACTTAACGTATGGGTTAATGCCTTTTTCTGGGTGTTTCATTGTGCTACCCAATCCGCGCGCTTTAATAACTCGGACGTAGAGTGTGCTAGAAGAGCGGTCATAAAGCAAAGAAACCTAAATCAATTGATAATCAATTAAAAATGTTTACTAGCTTCTACTATTCAGTAATTATCCACCTGCAGTTCTAAAAGTGGAATGATTAAAAATTTTACTATGGGTTGTTTGGCTGAACTTGCAAGATTAGCACCTATTAATATTAAAAAACGAATGATTCAAACTAGCTGATTTTTAAGGCATTACTAATTTTGATTGGACATCATTTCCTTTTGCTCATTAAAATATAGCTCTTCATCAAATGTGACTCCCAAAATGCAACTAGAAAAACTTCTGTTGAAAAACTTTGGACACACAGGACTTACCTTCCATGGAATAATCAGTTGCTTTGTCTTATCAACATTAGGTCTGAAATTATGCTCATGGCACCAGTTCTGCACATATTTCCTCAATTCTGTTGTAGGATCAAAATCAGACTTAATGCCTATAATTAGATTGTTATCATCTGAAAACTTAACCGTGATGGTGTTAGTATTGATGACTGTAAATAATCATAAGTAACATTAAAAAATGGTGGACCATTGATAGTGCCTGAGAAACTCCACAATTTGTGAAGAGTATTGTGGACATTTGACCATCAATTGTTGTGAATTGACATCTTTCAGACAGTAAATCCACGTACAAGTTAATTATCGATCGCATCATTTAATTGTGGAATTTTTAGAGCTGAGAAATAATAAAATCATGAGGAACTCTGTCAAATGCCTTACTTAAATCTAGGGATAGAATAGAAATACAATCAAAATCAAGAACATCAAATGACCTGCAGGTTTCAATAATTTTCGGCAGAGTAATTTAGTCGAAACTCCTGATCTAAAGGTAAACTGGTTTTTGTTAAGCCATTTTTCATATAGTCGCTTCAAAAATGATTCATAAAGTAATCTTTCGAAATTTCTTGATAGAAGAGGTGTGATGGATATAGGACGCAAATCACTAGGGCCACTGACTTTTCTTTTCTTTGGTATAGGTCGAATCATAGAAAGTTTGAATGATTTAGGGTACATTCCTTTTTGGATGCACAGATTATATATATAGTGAATTGGTATGGCCAAATTGTGAGCGTTTTGTACGAAAACCCAATTCGGTAAGTTATCAAATACAGGTGATGATTTTTTCATATTCAATAGTGAATAGTAGACTTGGTGTAGGCTGATATTTGGGATGTCATCACAAGGGATTGTTTCAGGTTGAACATAACTATCCATTGTTGAAATATCAGTATAAAATTTATTAATTACATTAACATCAAGCGTAATTTTATGAGTCGGATTTGTTTTACCACAATCATTATTAATCATTTTCCACCAGGATGCAGTTCCCATTTTACCCCTAGTATTCCTTAGGTTGTCTTGAATAAGAATATTAATTTTTGACTGAATTTAAGCAGCTCTTTGAGTTTTTCTTGATTTTTGTAGTGAGTACCTTTTGCGAAGGAGTTTTTTTCCAATGGTGTTATGTACATCGGGTCTTTTTGGGAACATCTCACTTTTAGTAAAGGACAGAAATAATCATATAAATAGAAGATGTGTTGGATAAATGTATCAACAGCTTCATCAACATCTTCGATTTGAAAATTATAATCAAAGCATTGTTCATCTAGAGCAAGATTGAACTTGACTATATTAATTTGCCTATGATCTCTAAAGAAACGCATAATTCTTGGAGTTGTCATTTGATATTTTGGAGTAGCCAGAAGCGCTTTGTGGTCGGTTGTTTTACTAGAAGGTTCTACCACCACGTCCGAATAAAAGTAATATTTTTATTAAAAAATGTGATTTATTAATTTTTGAAAAGCCTAATTTACTAAAATATTTGTTTGAAATTCTTGTTTAAAGAAATGGCAAAAATATAGTTATATGCAGTGTGCTAAAAATTTTGAATATAACATTTTTGAAGCTTAGTTTGTCAACTATCAGAATGTTGCTAAAACTTAAAATTATCAATAAAAGCGCTTAGAAACTACATAGCTAACCTTGATGTCTCCTAGATCACCAAAACTCGATTTCCTGCTACTGCATATACTGGAGCATGGCGAAGGCGAAAGACTGTTGCGGGGGGACAAATTTGTAGGACTTCGCCCTTGTGGAGACAGACTTATATTGCTATCACATGTTCCAGTTGAACCTAATCTTTTTGATCGCCTTTTGGCTTCAGCTGGAAGAGGTAGAAAACGATTAAGAGAAGAATTTAATGACATTTTTATGAGGTCTTTTCTGAGGGCTAGTGTTTCACTTTTATCTCGCAACTCGTCACTGTCGCTGGTGTCCCCTTGCTAAATATTTGAATAAGATAATATTAATAGATCATTTTACAATTTACATTGATATATTCAAAATTGAAAATAGGAAATTTTAAATAAATTATTTTACTTCAAGTAATAGATTTACTACTCTCGCTCTATTAATAGACAGTGCATTAAGCGATCATCGGCCAACATTAGTCTTTGGGGTTTTATATACTCCATCCAAATCCAATATGTGTCACTACTCAAATAGAAAATACATATAAACCACGTTCGTTAGCCACAAATAAACGCTATTGATGAAAAACAATACTGTGACATATCGTGTATTTTAACTTAAAAAATTGATTTACGGTCAAGGTTAGAAGCAGGCCGGAAATTAGATTTATGAAAACCGGCTCAGATTGACAGCAACCCACACTTGTTTAACTTGCCGCGCAGCGCTCTCACGTTTATTTAATCATAATCAGTATGTTACCAAAAACAAGAAGGAAAAGCTAGATAAATATAACAGTGTATGGAAAAACAACCAAATCAATATAGAATTAAGAGGATGTAATAATTTGATAAATACAAAACAAACTGATAATATACATGGGAATTGCTTAAAATATACTGTTTTGAATGGTTAGATAAAAATTGTTTTCCATACGTCAGGGCGAAATTCCTTCATTTTTCGCTCAGAATAACCCCCATCCCGCCATGTGTTTTTTTCAGATTTTAGATAGCTGTATTAGTTCATGAGTTATGATGCAGATTGTAAAAAATACCCGAGTTACTTAAGTTTGAACAAACTTTTAAATTTCATCCCGCTTAACAGTATCGTCCTTAATACCAAATAATTAGCTATCTCTCGCTATCTTGGAAAAATGATAGGCAATTGGTAATATTGAATTGAGCTTCCATTCTCAAAGACGTGAGCTAATATGATTAATTGAATTAATTTCATATTCATATAATAGAAGTAGGAATTTAATATAAAATTAGCTATTGTTATTCTACCTTATTAGCTAGAGATGTAGAAGTTGAAAATTTTGTAATTATATTCATAAAATATTCCTTCAGCTTTAAATTGAAGTAATTGAAAAGGAAGCTATATTTTCTCAAGGGATAATATCACAAATAGTGCAAAATTGCCGAAAGGTATCCCAAAAAGTTCAAATGATCTATTTCATATATTGAAATAATACGAGAAATTGTTAGCTTAAATATTTTTTAAAAGAAGCTTAGAGGAACATGTATCAGGTGGTATTACTGTCATGCAAAGAAAATATATAATAATTTGTCAATCTGTCCACCAAACAATCAGAAAATATCTACTAGCATAATTCAGATAGAATACCTAAGTCGAAATGCATATATTATGTTTTTATTGTGGTTTATGGCTGGGGTATGCAACTGGCAGACCGGAGCCACAATGCGGCTTGCAAAATATTTCTGGTGGCCATTTTATATATTCTTCTGACAATATTATCTGTTTTCAGAAATAACACCAATAAACCTAATTAAAGATCAGTTTTATTTGCATTTTTTAATTTAAATGAAGCTTTGTTTATGCGTACGGCGACTTGCCTGTATATTGTGAGCAATAAAATGGGTGACAATCTGTCCCTCTATTTACTCAAAAATTTTAGATTGTCTTCTTACAAATAATGCTGCCACCAGGTTGTTTACAATGATTTAACTCCCAGGCTTGCCTCTTTTTTAAATTCTAATGAACCAAATTTTAAATCTAAAATATTCATAGCTTACTTAAAATTGGATCGAATGTAAAGTAACTTTGCAAATTATCATGTCCATTACTTTTCGGTAGACTTAGTTTTTGTTCAAATAGAGTAAATATTGAACATAAAATCTAACTTTTATTTTAATATTATTGTATTCAATTGTATTCATATTCCACGAGATTAGGCACCCTCTGAAAATGAGTCAACTTAGTAATGTATAAACATAAAAATCCATTTTAGTTACTCATTTTAATTAATAGATTTTTAATGACTTCTGAATATAGAGCCCTCCAAAGACAGATGAATCAATAGAAGAAATCATTTTTAATTATATTTTTGCAATTTTATAAGGTTCAAGAGTTGCTGATGGAGAGTATCACAGTATTACTCAACAAACATTCCAGCAGTTGGGAGTAAAAAGGAAACGCTTGCAAATTTAAATATTATAGCAAAGTAAATTAAAAATATTTGAATTTTTTGTAAATTTGTTTATAATTTTTAATGATGTAAAGCTAATTTTATAAATTTTTAATAATGTCTTAATAATAATTTAAATAATTGGATTTTGTAAATTTATAGATGATTTTGAATGATCGTAATTCTAATTTTGTAAATGTGTAATAATTAGTTCTTAAAACAAACATTATACTATGAAAAATGTAAAAATATTATAAGCTAGTTTTGAGTACACGCCATAATTTTAGGTAAATGAGAATTACTGAAACTTATTTTTGCAAATTTTGTAAGAAATGCGCAGTGATCGTGAAAAAATAATAAATAAATGCATCTAACAGACTATGTTTCTTAATCAATTCGAATATATATTGATTTCGCAATGCAGTATACTCCCAATTTTTTCTGATTTGAATTTGTGAACTAATGAAAAACAAAAAAACAAATAGAATTAGAACTCTTTTTTTCTGCAAAGTAGGTAAATACACAGTAAGATTATATTTATTATTAAAAATTCGAATTATTTTTTATTTTCAAAACAAAACAGACTACTAAAAAAACTACAATGAGCATACTTTTGTAATCAGACATTTTTTTGAGCAACTATCAGTGGTTCTTCAGAAGGGTAATGCCATCCTCATAACGTCATGCTATTTCAGTTCTTAAGCTAACTGTTTCAGTAAACCACCAATCATGAAGATGCCAGTTTTCCTTAATCTGATATTTTATTATTAATATTATTTTTTTTACTACCATTATTTGTGTTTGTTTTGATATTGTTTCTTTTTTTTTTTAAAATATTAAATTTCAAAACTTTACTCAAGATATCGGGTATGAACCTCATGACATTATAAAGAAACTTCAAGAAGTTGACTGAAACCAACAAGCTAAAGAAGAAGAATGGAAGTAGGTGACCCCTCAAATTAACTGGAAATGAACGGAAAAGTTTTGTCAAAATTGCTTTACAAAACTCATTGAAATCAACTGCTCATTTAAACTCAGAGTTTCAAGAAACCCATAAAAAAGTTGTTTCAACATCAACAGTGTACCATCTACTTTCAAAGGCAGATATCTGTAAAAAAATTGCTAAAAGGTGCCACTATTGACGCAAAAACAAAAAGAAGACCGGGTTGGCCTCTGTGAAACACGGTCGCTGGATGGATTTTCAGAAATGTTGTATAACCGATGATTCCATGTTCCAGCTGCATAGAAACAATATATCTCATTGGTCTACAACAACCAAGACGCCTCTTCCCAGTAAACATAGAATTGTTGTAACGATGTCGTTTTTGTGGTTGAATTGTTTGATTGGCGTTTATAGTGCGGGTTTAGGGGGGGTGTAAAATTCCCCCTAGAAAAAATTTTTAAAAATGGGAAAAATTTTAGTATATGACAATTTAAAGATACATTTTTTAAGAACTGCATTTTTATTGATAGTTTGTCGTTTTATTGTGAAAAGACGTTATTTTGTAATGTCGTTTTAGTGCCGTTATTATGTCCTTCAGTGACGCAGATACGACAGTTCTATGTTTACTGGGTTAAGCCATCTCCAGTTTTCGTAAAAATGCATGGTTTGAGATACTTTGAACTATAAAGGTTTTTACCTGAAAATTGTGGAAGAAGATACTGTAGACAGTTCAAAATATACTGTTATTTTAGCAGAGTTTATCCCAATTGAGGACCGATTTTATCGGACTGGATGAATTCTTCAGCAAGATGGGGCGACCACTAATACTTCAAGACATACCCAAAATTTCCTCAGAGAAAAATATCTGCCAATTTTGCAGAAAACTGTCAACTCACCAATCTTTCACCTATAGAAAATGAAGAACGATAAGGAAAAGAAAAATCCAAAAATATGCAAGAACTAAAGCTGAAGTCCAAAGAAAAAATTACCCAGAGAATGCAGAAAAACTTGATGGACTCAATTAAGGACAGGTGTTTTAAATGTGTTCGCTCCGGATGAAATCTTTTCTAATTTCTTTTACATAAACTTATAGAAAACTGAATTTGCCATCGAATGATATACATTTTGTTACTGTGCGTGTTTTTGTTGCTGAGATTGAAAAACTCCTGTTTCTCATTTTTTTACCGGAGCCATACTAAGTTATCGAAGAAACTCCTTAGATACTTAATCCATGATGTGTTATGATAATTTCGAAAATCTATCCACATCTTAAAATTTCGCAAGAAATAGGCATCGAGTAGTCGACTTTACTAGAACCTGTCATCTAGGCCTATAACACATGCTTTCAACATCAAATTTCAACGTAGGAAGTGGTTGTAATTGGGATCTCTCACGTGAGATGTAAAATCCAATTAAGTAGACCACAAAATAATATTTTACAATTCTTGTTTACATAAAAAGTATTCTTCATTTTGTATGAGGAAAAGTGCTAAAATCCATGGCGTAGTCAAGAGGGTGTCGGGCGGCCGCCCCCCCCCAAAGAAGACTCTAGACAAGAG
>CABFPE010000351.1:150721-187334 GCA_900660155.1 Hofstenia miamia | reverse complement strand
GCATCTTCTCCGTTCTTTTTCAAGTGGAGACCTTGTCTTCTTTAATATCATAGAGTCACTCATCCATTGACGCATATAATCGCATATGTATTTGATACAGGAATTAATACAATTATTACTACCAGACTTGTCAATGAGCCGAGCTTCTAACGTATTAAGCCAAGCCGGGCCAAGCTTGAACACTGGATTGGATACACAATGAGCACAAAACGAGCCTATATTAACCCAAACAAATGTATAGTTCTGCTTCTTACATGGGCGTACCCAGGATTTTCTGACGGGGGGACATCGTCATTATTACCCAATGCGGGGCGAAGCCCCGCGAAAATTTTTGAAAATATCGAGAGAAAATAGACCCTAAAAAATGCATTTCACGATCCTAGATTTTAAATTTTTCAATTTTTTACGAAAAAGTTTTTGATTTATCGAGTCAAAATCAAATTTGGAAACCTGAAGGGGGGAGGACATTCCACCATGTCCCCTCCCTGCGTACGCCACTGGCTTCTTAACTTGTTTATGCAGATTTTTCATACTCTTTCATTCAATACACCATTTTTATAATCTTATTTTAAAATGTTTGTTAATTAATAGCAAGAGCAATTGTGAAAATCGGATAAAATACTAAAAACTAAATGATTAATAAATTTTTATTAATTTAATACGTCGAAATTACTGCTATTTTGCTTCCATAATAATTAATTAACTGCAGTCAAAAACATGTATGTCTTATGATTTAGTGTTTACACGGTGACAGCGTGACAGAAGACATACAATAAAATCAAAATTATTTGATCTACATCTGTTTTATAATTACCCTACTTGAGAGTTCGTATGTCTTATGTTTTGGGTGTTTACACGCTACATATGTCTTGAGATAATTGGAGACAGATCTGTCTTATGTCACGTGTAAACAGGGTATAAGGATAATCGAGTTCATTTATCGAATGTGATATATATTGTCCAATAGGTTTCCTTGTTTAATAATGTAATATTACAAATAGTTGAGAGGCTGATGGGTCATAGGCAAGGAAGTGTGGTGGTTAACAACATCCTACTTGCTGTCGACAATAATGTCAACTCAACAGTCTTAATTTGTCTGATTAACAAGCTTATTCTGCGCTTTTAGATTTAAAGATTAAGTTACAAATTCTTTTTCTTTTTGACAAAAAACGATAATCTGTGTTTTCGCCAAGGAGTACTATACCGGTTTCAAATTAAATCATCATCATTATAACAATAATGCGGTACGAAATTTACAATAACTACACTTGATAAATTAGTATTGTATGCATTTCTAAAATAAATTAAATCTTAACATGCTTTGTTGTTTACTTAATAGTTGATTTTTCTTAGTTTCTTTAATGTATATTGCTTCACCGATTTTTGGATACTGTGATCTTAGGATTATATAGAAATTGTCTTCTCTTGCCGTAAGTTTATGTAAATATATTCCGGATCTTAGATGCCCATTCTGGCCATTCAGATGTTCTTTTACTATGGTTCCTAGATTTCTTCTAGTTTCTCCGATGTAGGATATTTCACAATCATCACATTGGTATTTATATATTAAAGAAGAAAGCAAATTTTTTGGAACTGGGTCTTTGTCTTAAGTGATACAAATATTGGTACTATCGTTGTCTGCTTTAATTTGGCGTTCATTATTACAACTTTTTTCTATAGTTTAGTTATTCGGTTACTACAATAGGGTAGTTTCATATATATATATATATATATACTTCTTGATAATATTCTGTGGATAACCATTTTTGTCTAATGTATGAAAGATTTAAGATTTTGTCAATGGCATTTGGCAAACGTTTATAATTTGATGGTGTTAATTTAGCACGATTAAATAGTGCTTTTATGGTGTTCAGTTTGTACGTTTTACTACAATAAGAACCATAAGCAATATAGAATCCAGAGTTTGTTAATTTTATTTGACCAGAGATTCAATAATCTATGTAAATTGAAGTCAATAACAAACTAAATTTTCTTGATGTGTGCATACATAGTTTTAAAAACTGTCATGAAACCAATTGGTGGATCAACAAAAAAATGTTTTGAACATTTCTGTGAACGTTTTGTGTTTAAGGAATGCTCTTCAAATTTGTACTTTTGAAATTACTACTTTTTAGCAATAGGAAATGTATTAATTGCAAAAAATTCTTTTGAATAGGTAGACTTAGCAATTCACTTTGAAACAAACTCTTTCTTAGATAAGCATTGTGTTTGGAGTCAGCAAAACTGTCTATCTTATCTCCACATAATTATGTTAGCAAAATAGTAACCACTTGGGTTAGTTGCAGCAATAATGATATTAATAATATAGCTATTCTTGTTCAACATGTTTTCAATTATTTTTAGTTAGGGTTTATCAATATCGGTCAATTTAAAAAGTGACTAATTACCAAATTAACAAAATGAGTAGCGCATGACATGTTAAGACAGACAATCTCTAAAAATAAATTTCAAAACAGCTCCTTGTTCTACAATTGTCTACAATTATAGTTAGAAAATAAAATCCTAAATTAACCACATCGTTGCTTAACATCCAACTTGAAACATTTGCATTCACAGTTGTAAATACTTTGAATTACATTGCTATCTTAATTATACCTTTTACCGACCAATTTAAAATATTAGGCAAGCAATTTAAAATTACATGTAAGCAATTTAAAATATCTGACAAGCAATTTAAAATTACATGCAAACAATTTAAAATTATAAACAAGCAACTTAAAAATATGAAAGCAATTTAAATTAAGAATCCAAATTCACAAATCGCTCTAATCAAAACATGTCCATGTTATGAACTTAATTCATCAATACGCCAACAATTCGCCATTAAGGCAGAGCGGGTTCTTGTAAAATTGTATCGCCTTCTCAATAGTATTTTTGTGAACGATAGATTGGTCAATAACTGCCTCCATTACATGCAATCAATGTTGAACTTGAGTAAAGCCTGTTAGTATTGGAGGAAGTAATTCTTGGTTAGGCTGCGTTAGACGTATTTTGCAAAATTGTCTTATTGTTTATCAATATATTCTGTTTGGACTGAGTGGTGCAGAATATGAGGCCATTCTGATAATCATAATGGCGAGAAATTCATTGGCTATATGCTGCTCTATGGCACTGTGAGAAAGGGCACTATCGACTACAATGGCTAAATTACGCATTGCAAATTCTCTTGCAATCAAGTCTTCCAACATTTTATTAAAAATTGTTCTAAACTTTTTTTGCGATCGAACCTCTTTTGCGTTGATATACAATCCAAATAGTTTGTCCATAGATACCCACAATATGAATATTTGGACCTTTACTATTCGGGAGAGTAACGGAAGCTTTCGAATCCTTAATACTTCGTCAGTAATTTCTTCTACAAAAGAGGTTTGTTTGTTTTGTCTTTGTAGAGAATCATTCTTCCGGAATCAGTGATATGCATAAATTGTTCACAAAATTGTTTGCGCTTGGCTATGATGATATCTTTGTTAGCTCCTTGCTGTACATTACATTTTTTGATGCTAAACAACTGGGTCAACATATCTCGGAGTTGTCGCTGACAATTTACCTGGAAAGAGTGAATATTTGACAACGCTCTCTTATCTACCCCCTCTTGACTAATGCATTTCAAAACCCATCTATGCGCTGTGGACGTGCTGCAACCATTTACTTTTGCAACAGGGAGCCAATCTGCCCCTTCATTTGCAGTTTGTATCACCCTCTTTTTTGCCTCAAATCCGGCTTTATTGTATTGACCGTGCATTGAGCCTTGTTTTACACCAGCGCGACGTATTTTCCTCAGATGACGACATTGTACAAATACAGTCATAAATTGTCCTATTAAGTAACTTTAAACGTGCAAAACAAATTAATGGTTTAAATTTAATGTACATAAATTTAATTTGCTTGCTCATAATTTTACATTGAATGTACGAATTTTAAATTACTTGTGTAATATTTTAAATTGGTCGGTAAAAGGCATAGAATTAATTGATAAATCAGATACGTACCCCTGAGATATATCGAATTGACAGAACCGTTCTACTACTGTTAAATTTTGTAAATTTTTTGGAATCATAATTTAGTGTTGGTTTATAATTTTAAAAATACTAATATGTTTAAGCATGATATTGGGTAGAATTCTACTCTAAAGATAAAAAATGGTTAAAGTTTGTCAATATTTTCTGAATTTAGTTCATGGTTTTTTACTTATAATAACATTTTGAGAGCCATTGCTTCATATCCTGCTTTACTATAAAATTGTGAAAAAAAGATATATGAATGTGTGTTAATCAGAAGAATCACAATAGAAAGAACTGTGCATCCATCTTTGCTTGCCTTAAAAATGGATGATAAAGTAGTTGACAAGTTGAATATGCAGTTTGAATTAGTGGGGCGGCTATTGCCGTAGCCTCTGCTATGGCATATCTCACGGCTAAGCGATTACAGTTAAATTAATGGCTATAGGAATCCAGGTAGAACCAGCCACATTAAAAACTATACATTAAGCAAAAATATTGATATGCTAAGTTCAAAATCAGAGCAAAGATAAACATTCTTTTAACAAAAATTTCTTCACGTTTGATTTTAGTTTCTTACGACTGACACTCGAATACGGCTTCATGATTACGGTTATGACTAAAGTTCTAGTCTGGGCTAATGACTCAGAAATTTTGATGTAAAACCTTCTAGAGCTGCTCATATTTTCTTAGCCACACATCTCTACTTGGACTACATTTATCTTGCTATGATAACTGCAGGCTATATTTTGCCATACTGGAATCTAAGGAAGGGGCGGTGAAAAACTATTGCCTAGCATGTTACAAGAAGATCGTTAGGAATTAATAAAACACATGAATCATACTCTTCATGTTTTCAGTCGGTAATAAGTTTGGTGTTGTTCCACTAACATAAAATGTTCAGTGTCTACTTGGATTGGCTTGAATCGACATTTTTAACTTGTAATTTAAATAAATCATATTAATAAATTTGAAAATTGCTGTAAAGTTATTAGCAAGAGATCATATTTATCCTTATTTTTGGCATAATATATATTTTCAGACATAATATTTCTTTTGACTTAGGTTCTTCTGTGCAAAATCCAATAGTACTTCCTAATATAAAAATCAGTCGCCACCAGTCGAAGAAAATTCGAAAACCTATCAATGTGCCTATAACTCAGTTCGTCACGGATGAAGAAAATGAAGTGATACCATCAAAAAACGACAGTGGTAACAGGAGTTCTTCCGAAAAGAAAGAGTTACATCGAGTGCGTAGTATTGGCAACTCAACATTGTTTGAGTTTAAAAGGGACACCATGAGAAGGAAATCTAGTCGATTGCGTAGAAGACAAAGCCTTGATGCTCCTTGTACTTGTGGTAGACAGGTATTTTGTTATTAGTTTATTGGTTATTCCCTTGCTAACTGTAATCGTAATAGTATTATATCTATATTTTGCATATATTTTTTTTCTAATCTACAATAACAAAACCTTTACATATTGACTATCATTATATTCATATATGCACAGTATGTATACATACACATCAGGCTTACCGTGGAGCGGGATCTAAATATGAATCGATCTGATCCATGGATATCCACTGGATAGGGATAAGAAAATTTCTTTCATGGATACCCATGGATCACTCTAGATAAAAAAAGACCAATTAACAGTCAAATTTATTCATTCTTATGGCAAATAAAGCATTTTGTGTTACAAATCTGACAATATTGTTCTTACCATTATTCCATTTATATAGAGGTGTCCTTATAGAGTTATACTTTTACATTGCAAACCTATTTTCAGCTCGACTTTCTCACCTACCTGAATCAATGTCAATTTTAGAATATTGGATTGGATATGGAATAGAAAATATTCGATCCACGATCCACTTTGGTTATGTATACGATATATATACAATGTTACATTACATTATATATACATAACAGGTGGGTGGGGTGCATAGGTGAATTTGCATCTTCAGAAATTATTGCATCTTTTGCGCCTCGGGCCATCTCCGAAAAATTCTTTTTCAATTTCTCAAATAGCTTAGTAATTCATTTTTCCACCCATGGATTTTCTAACAGATCAGCATTGATGAAATTTCCAAAATTTCTTAAAGCAGTGAATATCTACATCAAATGACAAAAATGCTATAATAAATAACATCTTTATTCCGTTTATTCAAACATGTATAAAATCTTTTTCGGAGAAATTATTTAATAGAAATATGATATTGAGAAAGAAGTTCAGATAGCGTTGTCAAGGTGGATTAAGAAGGAAGTGTCCCCCTCCACTTTTTAGTCGTGCTCAAATTTGTTGTTGCATGCTCACCTAAAGTATGTCTAAAAATTTTTTGAATGCAGTGCCAAAAGTAAAGTATAATACAACAGAAACGGGCAGTTACCTTAGTTGACCTTAGAGAATGAATGGAGGTCTCTTCCTATTGAAGCTGCGATAAGCTAACAAGAATGGACAATTTGTACTGGAATAAATCCCTTCCGACTGAGCCACCAAGGGGCACATAACTTTCTATCCAGCTTAATAATGGCTGTAGGTATATAGATTAAGAATTTCCAAAGCTTTTTATGAAGTTGGAATACATTCATGGATTAAAGAATGTTGTATTTTAAATGGACTGGTTATTCAGAAAATGCACATCTTGTTCTTAACCAATCTTGCTTAGGCTAAAGATAAGTTACAAAAAACGTTTACAGGGTGATATTAACAGCTTATTGCATTGCGATTTTGTACTGATTGAGATCTAAGGCTATACTGTTATTTAGTGTGAAAATTCTTAAAAGGTCAATCTAGATAAAGAAACATTTAATAAACGCCTACAATTCCCAGGTTATGGTAACAATCAAGTGATTCCAAAATCTATAACTGAGTTTAATTTCAAAAATAAAAGTTTTGCATTAGAAATTCTATATGTTGATGACAAAATTTTAATAAATCAATATTATAGAAAGTTTGGAAGATTTAGCTGCTGAAAGAACTTGATGTAGTTAATGTGGTTAACTAGGCTTGGTACAACGGTAAATTTGAATATGTCTCACTTTAAATTACATGGTGACAGAGTTGGGATGTTTTTGATACATTAAAGCCTAATTGTCTTAATGTGGACACTTCCAACATCACAGCCGAATGGCAAAAATGGGAACGAGATTTCAAACTATTTATGGAGGCGACTGAAGTAGATGAAAAGTCCCGCAAGGTCAAAATCGGTGTCCTTCTTAGATGAATTGGTGATCAGGCGAATGAGATTTTTAACAATTTTATATGGTCCAGAAATGAAGATAAGAAAAAATTTGATGACGTTATAAAAAAATTCGACAATTATTAAATTCTTTAAATGTGGCAAAGAAAATATGAAAATGAACACCCTTAGGACAAGGACTAAGAATTGTAACTTTGGAACAATCCAAGACAGCATGATTCGTGACAGAATCATCCTCACCATTGAAGATAGACGACTCCAAGAACGACTGCTAAGGGAACCCAACATTGATTTACAGAGAACCATTCAATTCTGCAGAGTTGCTGAAGAAGCGGATGAGCAATCTAGATTATTAAACAATTCAGAAGATGACGACTCTCTGAATCTGAAAAACGAGCTTGACACAATTCGTAACAACATAAGGAGTTTGAAATAAAAAACGATCAAAAATTTGAATGCAGACAGTGTGGTAGGCAGCACAAGCCGAGGTCGTGTCCTGCCTTTGGTAAATCTTGTAGGAAAATCGCAACGAAATAATTACTACAGTCAAGATGAAAGAGGTGCCCATTAAAATGAAAGTTGACTCGGGAGCTCAATGCAACGTCCTGCCCTACGCCACAGTTAAGGAAGTTGAAGAGAAAACTCAAACCAAAATCCAGATTCACAGATGTAACTCAAAACTTACCGGATATGGTGGTCAATCGATTCCTGTAATGGGGCAAATAAAGGTTCCAATTTATATCGGACGAAAAAATATATGTCTAAACACAAAATTTCTAGTGGTTCCAAAGAAAACTAAGCCAATAATAGGTCTTACCACATCATTAGAAGCTGAGATTCTCGGAGTTAAATTTTTGAAAGGTCAAATAAATTAGGTGCACTGTGTGAATGATTCCCCATTGAACCATTTTCGGCTAAGGCCCGGAAAAATATACGATTAAACGCACCCGGGCCGAATCACAAATGCTATCAAATTCTTGAGAATTACCAAGATGTTTTCACTGGATATGGATGTATAGACCAGCAATATGAGATACCACTTCAGCAGAATTCGAAACCAGAGTGCACCCTCCTCGAAGATATCCACTCTCAATTTTGCCAAAATTAAAGAAGAAGCTTAAAGAACTTGAAAACGCTGACACTATATCAAAGGTTGATCATCCTACCAGTTGGGTAGGAAGCATGGTTGTTGTAGAAAAGCACAATGGTGATCTGAGAATTACATTTGACAACAAAACACTGAACATAGTTATTGAACGAGAATACCACTATCCGCCATCATCTGCTAGAATGCGTGAGTTTTTCAATGGGAAAAAATTCTTTTCCGTGGTGGACCTTTCCAATTGCTATTGGCATATTCCTCTTACTGAAAAATTGTCTCTACTGTGTACCTTCAATACACCTATGGGCAGATACTGTTGGAAACGATTACCATTCGGTTTGGCATCAGCTTCGGAGAAGTCCCAGGCAATGGTAGACAATCATTTTGGCGACATTCCCAATGTTGTTGCTATACATGACGATATTTGCATCGCTACGGAAACAGAGGATGAACATTTTCAAACACTAGAAACCGTATTTAAAAAGGCGCGTGAACGAAACATCAAATTCAATAGAGCTAAGCTACAATTAATGAAGAATAACATCAAGTACATGGGATTCATTGTTAGCAGAACAGGATTCTACCCAGATACGCAAAAAATCAATGTAATTCGAGATTTAGATGCACCTTCGGACAAGAAATCACTACAGCGGCTGCTTGGTATGGTAAATTACATCTCAGAATTCATTCCGAACTATTCAAGGATTACCACACCACTTAGACAATTGTTAAAGAAAGATGTACCATTTCAATGGAATCAGCAGCACACAGATGCATTGCACCAAATAATCTATTTTCTTACATCAGAACCAGTTCTTCGTCATTTTGATAACAAGTTGCCAATTACATTACAAACGGATGCTTCAAATTTCGCACTAGGCGCATGCCTTCTTCAAGAAAATAAGCCTGTAGCGTATGCCGCCAGATCCATGACTTCCAATGAAGAAAACTACTCACAAATCGAAAAGGAACTATTGGCTATAACCTATGCATGTACCCATTTCCAGCAGTACACATATGGGCGAGATGTCAAAGTGGAATCAGATCATAAGCCTCTCGAAGCTCTTCAAAACAAGCCTTTAGCAATATGTCCTCCTAGAATCCAAAGACTCTTCGCTATGCTGCAAAAGTACCCGTCTCTGAAAATAACGTACAGACCAGGTAAAGAATTGGTATTTGCTGACACACTATCTAGACTACCACTGCCAAAAGTAAAGTCAAGTGGCATCGGGGAAGAATTGGCTCTATCTATTCACTCACTAGCAATGAACGCCTGTACAGCAATCAGAATGATCAAATACGAAACAAATGCAGATAAAGATGCTAAGAAAATTTTAAGCTATATATCAACTTGGTGGCCTCAGCACAATCAGATAAGAAGTGAAGAACAGAAGCAAATGGAAAAAATCAAACATGAGCTGTACTCAGATGCATTTTACGTCAAGAACAGATATACATACCGAAGACGTGTCGCAAACAGGTGTTGAAAGAATTTCACAGATCACACATGGGAATTGTGAAAACAAAAAAATTATGTAGACAGTTCGTATTCTGACTGAGGATGTCATATGACGTCGAGAAATTTATCAACAATTGCGATGATTGCAGAATGCATCAATCCAACTACAAGAAAGAGACATTATTGTTACATGAAAGACCCTCCCTTCCATTCAGAAAGGTAGGAATAGATATAGCTGAAATTGGTTGCAAACCTTTTCTAATTTGCGTTGACTACTTTTCTAGATTCCTAATAGTTGAAAAATTAGCAAGCAAGTCTGCAGCGTCAGTGATCGATAAGTTTAAAGACATTATTTGTATTCATGGAATACCTCACACGGTTATGGCTGACAACAATCCATTTGGTTCGTACGAATTTAGGAAACTCTCAGAGCAGTTTGGGATAAACCTAGTTACCAGCAGTCCACGATATCCTCAATCAAATGGAATGGCTGAAAGGAGTGTTCAAACATTTAAGATGTTCTACAAAAAAGGCATTGCTTTCCGCCTATCACTATTGGATTACAACAATACTCCCTTGTCATTTTCAGCATTGTCTCCTGCACAACTCCTTTTTAACCGCAGACTTCGATCAAACGATCTCATATCAAAAAAATTGCTAAAACCCGTAATATTTGAGAAGCCAATGCATAGGAAAAGGGAAGAGCGCTACAAAAGAAAGCAATTAGAATACTACAATAAGTCAGCCAGGGATCTCCCAGAAATACATTCTGGCGAATATGTAAGAGTAACCACGCTGGACAACAGAATTGGAAAGATAATTGCAAAAGGTTCTACTCCACGGTCCTATCTAATAAAGGTCAACGACAAAATAATTCGTAGAAACCGATGACATCTAATTCCCATAAAAAAACAATGGATACATCGATAGATCAATGGTACGATTGCGATTGGCCAAATTTAGATAAAGGAGAAAGGGAAGATGAACAAAAGAAAAATGAACATGATCGTCTAACTGAAATAATACCTCTTCACAAATCAACTAGGAATAGAAAGCCACCCAACTTCTATGGATGTCCTGTGAACTCTTCCACGCGTTTTCGTAATCAACTTAGAAGGAGAGATGATGTAGTTAATGTGGTTAACTAGGCTTGGTACAACGGTAAACAAGTTTCCCAACAACCCTTTCTTAAGGCGTCCGTACATTCATTGTACTGTTTGGTTGATACTTTTTAATTGTATATATATATATATATATATATATATATATCTCAGTAATTTTAATAAATGATATAACAGTCTTTAATTTGTCTCACTTTACATTACAGAACTTACAATGAAATGAACAAAACTGTAAACATAATTGGGAAATTGTGATGAAAATGCTGTGCAGTTTGACAAGGGCTCATTACATATTGTACCGGTCAACCTTATTCGATGCCTCACAAGCTTGATGGCTCAATAACTCCAAAAAGAAACCGACTACCAAATGGATTAATACTAACCCATCTAGCATTTAATATCTGAAATCACTGAATATGTTGCTGATAACAGTTGAATGACGATTCAACAAGTGATCTATTGTTTTTAGATAAATTCGCTAATAGCTGTTATGATCCAAATATCTAAGATTATATTACTTCCCCTAAATGTTGATCTGGTATTTATATTTTAGTAGAATAGTTCAATTGGTGAATTTCATTTATCGTTTGACTGATATTAATTTGCTTGACAGATTTTTTATTAACACGAGACTTATGCTACTGCTTTAAATAATTGTTATTATTTGGTTTTATTTCTCGCACAAAGGTAAAACGAAAATTTTACAAAGAAATTCAGTGGGCGTGCCATCATTATAATATACATGTAGATACCATAGAGCGTATGTAAAAAGCATTCTCTTATATTTTTTGGTACAACAATACAGCAGTCCTACAATCATTCGCGAGCCAAGAGCTCGAAAATCACAATGAAAAATTTAACTTTTATCAGTTAACATGCGATAAATAGTTTTTTGACTTTAAATTCAGGTTAATTCTTCTAATTAAATAATCTTTGAATAAATTGGAAATCTTCGCATAGCATTTGTTCGGTTTTCTCAGCAATTTCTTTTGCTTCGCTGAAAGTACAGGAATACACGCAAAAGTAAAATGTATATAATGTGGCTGAATATATGTGCTAAAAAGCATTAACCTTGCAGATACATAGAAAGCTCGACTAGAAAAGAATGATTACGAAAAATATAATTTAACTTCTTGCACTTGAATTTTTGAATTTAAGTTCTCATTAATATAAACGACAAAGTATTTAACAACCGGTTCATTTGATATAACTTTGTATGCTATTTTTTACGTATATTTGCTCAAAATCTGGTTCCATTTAAATAGAAACTTGAAATGTGTATACAATGTCCATACTATTATTAGCAATGAACATTTAATGTTACAAATCCTTAACATCGTCAATGACACACGTTATTATAAAAAGAGGAAAAAGTTTTTGATGATTAATAACATTTGCACGGGACTGCAATACCTTTTGCCAGCTACCTCAAAA
Source organism: Hofstenia miamia (assembly GCA_900660155.1). Lineage (NCBI taxonomy): Eukaryota > Metazoa > Xenacoelomorpha > Acoela > Hofsteniidae > Hofstenia > Hofstenia miamia. The sequence goes on along the minus strand of CABFPE010000351.1, from coordinate 174,995 downwards.
TTTCACTTGATAATACCAGCATATGTATAATGCTCTTTGCAGAAATTAGGCGCATTGATAAGTATTTTATGACTGTAAAACTATAACAAAGCTTTGACCGGGTTAAATTTGGTGATGAAGGTGAATATTAAGATGCGTTCCCACAATCGACTTTTAAGATCTGTCAAGAAATCAATGATAAAAGTTGATAGTGTGAACACTATGTGCTTCTTATCAGTTGATAAAAAGTCAATATTGGGAACGCTCTATCCGATTCTTTGTAGAACAACTAAATTTGTGTCATCTGATAAAAGTCGATTGTGGGAACAATACTAAAGTTTGACTAGTATAGCTACTTGAAAGTAATTGTTTAGTTAAAGTAGGGAACAGACTCGTAACACGCCGATGATTGAAGTTAAAATATTTCACCTCCACATGAATGATAGATCAGTGGTTTTTAGGTAGTTATTCACATGCAGTGAAAATTGTGAAGCAAACAAATTTTGGGCAAAAAACCATCATCGATACTTTCGACTCATCTGGAGAAAACCACGCAAATGAATTTATGAAATTGAGAGAAAAAAATGACAAAAAATTAAAGTTTCTTGAGCGCCTGCTAATCTGAATCATGCTCAGCTAGATAAACTAGCTCTTGCTCTAGGGAAACCGGAGAGAAAGATAAGTAGGACGTCATTGTTACAGATGGAAGATCAATCGAAATTTAAGCTGTATCAGAGTTTATGAATTTTTTTCTATTATTTCGGGTGGAATATATCAGCCACCATGTCGTACAAGTCTTTCTTGAGCGTTAAGTACGAATCGATATAAACTGAAGAATATTTAATTTGTAACCATTACGTATGATCAAAGTAAATCGTAATTAAAACTTTCTGATTGTTGCAATACATTATGTTATGTTTGCAAATGCTCAGCTTTTCTGAAAATGATGATGCTGCGAGCAATAAATCAGAGCATATTGCAACAATAATCAAGCGGGCTTTTGAGAAACACAACGTCGATTTAAAATCCATAATGTATAGTACAACTGACATAATTGCTACAATGCCAAAGACAGTAATTAATAAATTAATTTGGAATTCCCTGGATGGGTTCTTTAGATCATTATCTGAATCTGCTAGTAAAAGATGCACTGATAATCCAAACATCAGTTTGCAAAACAATTAAAACTCTACATAGCATTGTGACGTTCTTTCAATCTGCTTCAATCGTTATCAAATATTACAACCATTGTTTCTTAATCTCACAGCAGCATGGCACCAATTGACGTTGTTCCCCGTGCAATTCGACAATTTGACATATAGAATTATTACCCATGGAGCCACCACCAGTGGTCCACTGGTGGGGAATGAGTGGAATGGGCGGCTACAAGTCCCGATCAGTGGACCACTGGGCGGAGAAGTAGTGGCATTAATGGCAATTGCAGTCACTCATAGCCTCCAATGGACCACTGGTGGGCCATTAGTGACATCTGAGTTACCTTTAATCATAAATAATATATGAACGAATGCTTGCAAATAAAATGCGATTCATTGTTATGCTTCTTAGATATAATAAATACATAAAATTCATTGTGAAGAGTTTTTTGAAATTTTCTTTTTGCAAAAATTATAAAATACATGTGCTGAATGAAATTTCGAAATAATTTATTCATGATTATTCCTGGACCTTAAAATTAATGTCTATATGAGTACTTAAAATTGGGCAAAAATTATTTTCAATTATTAGAAAAAGTAATGTTAAAAATTACAATTTCTTCTGAAATTGAACATTAAATTTTTATTGGGCATTTTTGTATGCTTGTTGTTATTGCTTATAATAAAGAAGTTCTTTTATTTTTCATTACCAAATTAAAATCAATATGAATGCTAAGCTTGCTAGCATTTCCTTCAACCCTTTGTTGGTCTGGTGTTATTTTAAACTGCAATGTTTAAACTATTCGTCAATATAAAAGTTTGCTATTTCTACATTTAAGACATTGCTCTGATGCCAAAATCCTACTTTTGCCATCAGTGGTCCGTTGGTGTGCCCCCAGCTAAATCCCACTAGTTTTGTTGCTGGTGGTCCACCATTGGTAGGCTACTTGGGCACTACTGTACCATCTATGTGCCATCAGTGGTTCATTGATGCACACTCGGTGGCCCACCAGTGGTTGGCTACGTGGATACTTGGTTCTCAAAAAATAATTGCCTCATTAACAATGGCACGCCTTACTGGACCAGTTGACAAATAACCAGTGGGCAATTGCTGATAAGTTAGTCTTCTTAATACGACATCTTTCTGAAGCTTCTATCCTACTGTCAACTAATGAAGACATCAACAGCAGTCTGGTGTTTCTGTTTGTCATAAATGATAGATGGCATTACAAACAGCTAATGTTACGGTAATTCGTCAGGTAAGAGGGAACTTTTTAATCAAATTAGGATGCGTTTCTCACTTAATGATTACTTGTTCTTCGCATCAACTTTTCTCGACCTAAGATTTAAAGATATCTTCTTCAACGAAACAAGTCAAAACCACTGAGGAATATACTTACAATATTATCAAAAAAAATGGAAAAGCAAGTTGTGGTTGTCATCTTGAATGTGAGCCAAGCTTCTATACTGGTTTGCCACTCAGAAGACCAAGGTATTGCTCATACGTTGAAGACCAAGGGTGATTATTTAATCACCCAAGCTGATCGAAACATGAACCTCACAGTAACTACGAATGACTATAAATATAATACTTTCAACTCGTTTTATACTTTCTCTGATTAATATAATGATTTTTAAATAATATATTAGCTATACAATCACCCACAATCATTAAGAAGATACGGTAAAACTGAATGAAGGTTTATTGAAATTCGGTTCATTTAAGAAAAGGAGGTTAGATTCAATGGTTTAAATAGCAAAGGTTATTGAATTAATCACCCTTGGTTCTCATAATTTCACCTCAGCTTACCCAGCTTCTGCCTAATCAATTGTATTTTTGCTTACTCATGTGGCATGTCAGAAAACGTCTAATGCAGCAAAATGATGACCATGAACGAACAAGAAAAGTCATGCAATATGGCAGCATAAATTATTGAACAATGTTAGTTTTGAACATGTTTATTGCAGAGGTGATTGAAATAATCACCCTTGGTCTTCGGAGAGTTAATGCAATATCTCTGCACACAAGCCAAACAGAAAAGTTTCTTGTTTAAATAGAAACTGCGTATGCTCTCAGCTCAGAATGTCATCCACTTTTGGTTTGAAGTTTTTACTTAAAAACATACATCCAGTTCTGTCTCGTGTATACTTCAAATTGCGCCTGCGATTTCTTCAACTTAGTAGGGCTGTTAATCATCATGGATTAACATATGTCTAATGCCACGAAACATGCTAGCCCTATATCGTTGATTCTCTTTTTTCATAATTTTTTATTTCTCTAATTAGATTGGTATGTATTTTCTTTATATAGGGCTGTTCTAGGGTTGTTCAACCAAATTATTGATTTGTCTAAGAAAACTTAAAGTTTTGAAATTCATGTTATTTTCTTGATAGCTAAACATGTTAAGACGAATTTTGACATGCATTTATTATTTCCCTGTTTCTCACAACCTTAGAAGGACTATTTGAAAATGGAACAAATTTTGTAGATGCAGTTTACAATTAAATTTTACCGGAGGTATCCTTTGGATATTACTGAATTAGCAAACTTTTCTTGTTTTGCTTAAGACTTACCCTATAAATTGTTATGAATAATTCATTCTGATTCCATCAAATTCTAAGTGCAAGAGAACCTCGCAGTTTGTTGTTGTGCACAAAGTAAGTGGTATTATTTTTTATTTTTATTGGTTAAGGCTGGCCTAGTAATGCATTTCTTCGACACTGCCACTTCATGATTTCTTTAATGTCAAATTATTCAAATCGGGGGGCTAAAGGTTCGAAAAAAATTTTTATGTGAGTACATGTAAAGAATTATATATCATTGACCTTAAAAGCTTTGGAATTTTTTAAATTTTTTAATCAATTGTTGAAAAAAAATTAAACGCTCATAACTCACGAACTCAGATATATGCACCACAGAAGTATCTCCTCCTTCATTTACGTTTTAAGACCGCGCACGATCATGGTCCCATGTTAAACCGTGCCTTTGAGCAAATTCTCCAACACCTCTACCTCTCACTTTGTGCAGGGCCTACTTCTGTGGGCGTGGGAGGTCTATCTGCCTTTATAGAAACACTTCACATTTGGTGTTGTTTTCATGTACTCTAAACCTTAGAATTACATGAACGTCAGGTATCAAGTGTATTTAGCTTTTTTGAAAAATCCAAATTTTCAATAAATACGCTTTCGTACAAAATTTAACATTATGTTCGATCCATTTCACTAATGAATATTTCCTTGGCTCACGATTTCCACATTTCCTAAAAAGCTTTAAAAAAATTCTTTGAATATTTAGAAAAACTATTTTCTCTCTAAAAGGACACCTGACTGTTTAAGAATAAATTTTCTTAATTTACGATGATATATTAAAAAACATTTCATGCGCACATAACAACACAATGGAGAACCATCTCAACTTTATATTACGTTTTAAATTTCTGATTTGTTAGGAGCCTTGATTCCTGACACAGCGCACTATTTAGTTGGGACTTAGAAAGCATGATTATATGAACATTAGTTATGGGAATACATTTAAATGAATTTCAAGAAATTGGAATTTTAATCAAAAAAGTACATCAGGTACTGAAAAGCAATTTTACACAAATCTTCACAATTTATGGGGGCACATTCACAATTTTCTAATAGGGTTGGAGAAAAGTGTTTGAAAATGTGGAAAACGGTTTGTTGTTTAAAAAAACAACAAGCTATTTAAGGATAATCACTAAAAGAAACTTTTGAATTTTTTTTGGCTTTGCGGGTGAAATTTTTATTCACTAACGTTTTTTAATCTTGCTCAATTTTCAAATTTAACATGCTTTTTTATGTATATTTCAAACTATTAGCAACAAGTCTAAAATTCAATTTAATATTGTTCAAAATAGGCCCTCAAAAATCCAAAAAAGAACAGGTTTTCTTCTGTACGCAAGTAAAGTGTCATGAAAAATGATTTTTGCAAAAAGTAGTTTCAGTGCGAAATCTGGCGCAATGATTCTTTTTGCAATATTTCGTCGTAATTTTGAAAGTTTACTTATGCAAAATTTGCACGTACAATACATGCATTGACAATACAAAAGCAGTAAGTATATATTTGTAAATAATCACTTTGAATAATCAAAATATTGACCATTTTAAAAAAGGGAAAAGTCGTTCTTGCAAACATATTTTGGTTCGACTTCGGTTTTTAATTCAAACACACAGTTTCAGTTTTTTTCCATTTATCCCTTATCCTTATATGCAGAGTCTTTTTCAGATAGAACATAATACATTTCTTGATGTGCAAAAGTTATATGACTTAGTACAAACATTTTCAGCTTTCTTTGGTTTATTCTACTTTTGCTGAAATAACTAAGAATTTCAGTTTGTAGCCAATAGTTTTTACTTAGTTAGAAAGGATAATTGAGGCATGCTTATTTATTGTAGGCATTGATATATGAAATGCCTGAAAATTATTTCTGTGAAATCTTATTTATGAATTACAAGCATTAACATAATAACCTGGATGTTTTTTTGAAATGTAAAGTAATTATAATAATAATTATGTAACAATAATAATTAGTTTTGCAAAGTAGTAAAAGAATGAAAAAATTAAAAAACAGATAAAAACTTAATGCATCACATGCAAAAACAGAGAGCTTAGGGCCCCCTCCCTAGCACCCAGGTTTGACGCCACTGATGTACAGGTATGAATGATTTAGCCTAATGACTGAAATTATGTGTAAATATAGTTTTAACTCGAGTCGAACTCATGGGTTGAGGTTACAAATTTGGTTTGAACTTAAAAAAGTCAATTTGTAAGGACCTACTTTGAACTCTATGAGTTGTCATCTAATCCAAGTTCAAATATCTATTCTCATTAAGTGTAATTATTTGAATATATTTTTTCCACTTTTAGAGACAATAACGAAACCGAGTGTTGTTTTCAAAGTAATTCAAATAAACCAATTTGTAATCAGCATTTAATTTATATTTATTCTTGCCGCGTTTTCATTTAAAAGTTTGTTGACCTATTCTTTTGCCATTTGAATTATAATTAGAAATCCATTTAAAATGCGTTGGCGTTTAAGTAACGAAAAGTTAAGCAACTCTAAACATCGAAATGTAGACATGTTTCAAACCAAGGCCGAATAGAATGCATTATTTAGTATTTAATATACAATAGTGTAGTGATTTCTAAGAAAGCTAAAGAATACTTTAAAACTGAAAGCATCAGCAGAATAAAAATATCTTGAAGGCAGTTTTTCTAACTTTTGATTTAAACTTTGGCAGAAATAGAGATATTTTTTCTAGATAAATTTACTGTTAGCCAGGGGGCGGAGTGTTGCGTTCGGGTTTTACTGAAAAGTTGAATGGCTAGGGTGGGCCTAAATGTCATAACTCAGAACTATCATGTATATTTCCATATATATATATATATATATATATATATTTATATATTTCGATATAGATATAGATAGATAAATATATATATATATATATATATATATATATATATAAGTAGATAACCCTAACCATAACCCTATCCGAACACAAATAAAATTTCAGATATCTCATAATTGTTGAAAAATATAATAGTAATAGTAATAATAAAATGCTTTATTACCAAAATAATGGCATTAAAAATTAAAACTAAAAACGCAATTTAAAAGTACCATAAAATATATTGTTAGCTGTTCTTTGAAGAAAATTAACTAAACGACATATACGATTAAAATTAAATAATTCTGTCTTTCGTTCACACGTTTTCTAAACTTGAAATATAAATAGGTCTTGAGAACGCATGCTCTTTTGTTTGGAGAATAAATGAAAAAATAAAGTTGAAAATATTTGTGTCATATTTGTTATTTACTAATTTATTCATAAATGACAAATCATTTACATGGAGTTGTAGAGAAATTGGGAGAATTTCCAACTTTAAAAGACTATTTTTATGTAAAATCCCAGTAGTTATCAATTTTGTACACATGGATTGAAAACGATGAAGATTAAGCACATCTATTATATTCGCATACTATGTGGGTGAAGCGTACATTAAAATAGAAATAACCATTGATTCATATAACATTAATTTACAATTTGTTGAGGTGCTAAATGGAAGAGATCTTCTGATAAGAGAAAATGCCTTACAAGATTTGGAGATTTTTTTATCAATATGGTGAGACTATGACCATTTAGATGTAATATAGACACCAAGAGCATGAACCTCATTAGTAGGATAAAAAGTTTTTCCACTGAACAATAAAGGAGGACAGTTATCTATCATAAATGGCATTAGAATAGATTTTTCTAAATTTATAGACATGTTTATAGTCTGTGCTAAATGATAAATCATTTCCAAACGGTGGATAAATCATTGAGCTACGTAATTTAAAGTCATCAGCAAATAATTATGAAAATGAACTCTGGCATACAGATGATGGAAGGTCATTTATAAAGCAAAGAAATGGTCCTAAGCAAAAGCCTTGAGGAACTCCACTCGGCACCGGTAATGCATTTGATATAACATCACCTACGTTGACACATTGAGATCGTCGTGATAAATATGATGTAATTAATGGTTAGAAATACCAAATATATTTTTAAGTTTATGAATAAATATTGAATTTGATACTTTATCAAATTCTTTGCTAAGGTCATGATAAAAGGAAAGTAAAGGACAGTTTATGTCATGATAATGATAAACTTCATTTAAACAATTCAAAAGTTGTGCAACAGTTGATAGTTTCTTTATGAATCCATATTGATTGGTCTATTTCTATTGCCTGATTTAAGCAAAGGAATAATTTGTGCGTTTTCCAGATCATTGGAAATATTGCAAACTTCCATAAAGATTTGAAAAGTTGAAAAACATGAAAAGATAATTCTTTAGCATAATTCCTCAAAAATAAGCTAGGATGCAATCTAAACCACAGCTTGATGAGGTGCAGCTATTAAGGAGACAGAAAATGTTGTCTTCTGTAAAAGACACATCATCACTTTAAATAATTCGAACATCATCGAATGGAGCTAGATCAGATTCACTTTGATATACTGAAGCAAAATAACGATTACTCGCAAAATCAGAATTCCAATAGATTCGTGAAGGAAGAGGATATGACTTTAGCAAACGAAGAAGCTTGTAGCAGTTATTAATGCTGTCTTTATTAGCGAAATTTTCAGCAAACAATGTCGCATCAAGTTAGATAGATTCTGATAGTTGTCGTCGTATTAATGAGTTGATTAGGTATTCTTGATGAAGTGATTCAAATTTATTTAATAGATGAACAGTGTGTGAGCTAAAAAATTGGGGTATATGACGTCGCTTATTTCTTTTTCTTGGAACGTAAGTGTTAATAATATCCAATAAAGCTTTATACCATGTATCAATATAAAATGAATTATTAAGATGGTGATTAAATAAAAAAGGGAAGAGGTTATTGATCTGTAAAAAGATTAAAATTGAAGTCATTGCTAATTATTCCATGATCAAAGAAACTGTCAGACGCAGGAGTAAGTAATTTTGTTTCAAAGCAATCGTCATTTATGAAAACAAGCTCGAGAGTATTACCGCTCTTGTGAGTATAAAAAGTAACTGTTTGATAAAGGTTCTGATTTAGTAGTAAATCCATAATTTTTTATTAATAATCATTACTAGAAATTCCAGTTTCTAAATCAAGATTTGTAAAGTTAAAGTCACCAATAATTCATAATTTATCTTCTATAATTGTATTGTTTAAGGACCTTATAAAAGCACGATAAGACTCTAAGAAATATGAAATATATGAACAAACTTCTTGGCATGTTGGGTGATAATAACTTGAATGTGGAGGAATGTAGATACAGATAAAAAGAATAAAAACAGGGTTTAAGTCAATAATAGTTGCACATGGGAAGCTTACATTATTATTGACTTTTAATTGAATGAAAATTATGTCATCTTTAACAAGAATAATGCAGCCATCATGCTCATTGTTTCGATTGCAATTGAAAAGAGTGTCAGGAAATATTGAACCGTTGGAAGGTATGATCAAGCCAGGTTTCTGTTATACAGATAATTGTAAAGTATGTAAACAAATTACTTGATTCAATAATTTAATTCTTTCATTTAATGAAATCAAACTTTGTGGCATTTGTGTATTAAAAACGTCATGCTGTGTGACAAGTTATTAGCATCAATAACTACAAATGATCGATTTTGGAAGAGTTGAAGGTTAAGAATTTTCAGTTCACTCCTATCCACACCTGGTTTAATTAATTCATAGCGCTTAGAAAGTATTTTTTCAACTTCATGTTCCAATGGAGATAATTCTGGCTTAATAAAAATATTTTGTAATGATAATTTTCCATTAAATAAGCTTTTGATAAAATCAGACGCCTATTTCATATGCTTCCAACATCGAAAATGATATGACGTAATTTATCACTTCAAATTTGCCAAGGCTTATGATATCTTTCATACAAATACTATCAATACAAAGATGATGCAGTATAGAAATTACAGAAGAATTATCATTTTCTATTATGCCTGATTTATTAAGGTGTTGGGCATTTCCGGCATTCGCGTTAAATAGTTTTGATTATTTTCTTTACGGTTTAAAGACTTTTGTAATTCTGAAAGAAGCGTGAAGTTTTTGTTATTAAACTCAGCTAGCCTACTCTGATAATTTCATGACTGGGAGACAAACTGCCTAATACTTGATAAAACATCACTTGAGTCTTTAATTAACTAATTCATTTCAGACAGTTCAATTTATTTGCTGAAATCTTCTAGTTGCTTATTAGAAGTGTATGGAATGCTCGATAACAAGGTATCTTTTTTACCTTCATCAACATAAGCACAAGCAGTGGAACAATAAAACTGAGTGTTTATTATATTGATAGGAAATAGCAATTGCTTCTTTAGAAAATGCCTTGCAGCGTTTGGCAAAATGCTTTAATTTACCACATGTAATGTATTTAAACAATTTATCAACATTTAATATTGCATTGGTACAAGTGAAACAATAATCTTCATTCATATTGCACGAAAAAAATTATATTAACGTTAATTTCTTAAATAAGACAAGCTTATCCTTTTATATGTATGTTCTTAATTAAGATACTAAAATTAGGTTTCTTAAAAGATACGAACAACTTACTTGGAAAAAATAAAATTTATTCATAATATTAGACTTGTTATAATCCAATATATGCTTGGCTTCCCAAATAGCAATACTATTTGCAATTTGTACTTTATTTAGTCAAGTGTATTTTTGATGATAACTGTAATGCAAAAGCAACTATTTAGTCAAAGATTGGCTTAAAAATATTTGAGCTAAGACGCAGTAATGCTTGAGATTCCTACTCCAATTGCCCTGAGTGAAATAGTTTTTTACAAGCATCATGGAATTTGCAAATATTCAATATTTATCATCCACATACCAAAATGGCATTTGTAAGGGGTTTGACGCCACTTAAACCCGTATTTTATAAAATTTATTCGTGTGCGAATTAATCGCCTCCATTTTGGCAAATCTATCGTTTAAGAAAAATAATTCGTGAGCATTTAAAAAAAGCATTTAAAAGGAATCAATACGAGCGTCGTAAATCCATTGATTTCTACAGGAAGAAAGTACACTTAAAACACTTGACTAAAGTAATGCAGTATTCACATACCATTCTATATTTTAAAATAAGGCATTTCTCATATGAAATCGTACTTGAGGAAATTGCGTAATTAGAAGTTTAGATTAGATTTAGTCTTGCTTCTTTCTAAAATAAAATAATTGTACATTGAAATTGCTAAACTTATTTTAGCAATGCATGTACTAATAAAAATATTTAAACTTCTGAAATTTTTATATTCCAATGCGTAAATTACAAACATCAGATGGCATTCTAGACTTGTTTACAATCATCTATATCTATATCTATATCTATATATATATATATATATATATATATATATATATATTAGTTAACTTTGGAATATTTATATATATATGGAATGTCTAAAGCCGTTAAGAATTTAAGCAGATTTCGATTGCTAGGAATCACCGTCAGCATGAAAAATGGGGTAAATAAATATTTTTCAATCAATTGCAGTAAAGGAAAATATACACATATTGCATGCACTACAAATCCAAAATTACTGATATTAATTTGCATTGTTTATTAAGTAATTTTTCTTTGTTGCAGCTTTAATAATAATTTGTCCACAAATTTTATAATGTTTTGATGATTGTGATATTGTAAAATTTTCTTCCTCGATTTTATGGTGATGTAAATATAATTCAGAATTTAAATGCCCTCTTGTGCGTTTTTTCATCCTTATTTTCAGATGTCTCTTAGTTCTCGGATGTATGATTTATTAATGCACTCATCACATTCATATTGGTAAATTTCAGAAGAAACTAATTTCTTAGGGATAAGATCTTTGTTTTTGAAGATGTTCTTTGTTGCAAAGGATGTTAGTATTGGGACAAATTCAGGGAATTTTAAATTTAGTGTTCAATATTTTGATTATTTCTTTGAAAATTCGTAAAGTTTTTCAGAAAGTTTTGGAAGTTTCTTCTAAGATTTTCTCCTGTTCTGATAATTTTGATGATAAGTTTAGTTGATTTTTCATTTCCAAGAATGACTAATATTTTCTTTCAATTTTGATAACAATTTGATTTATCCATAACTACTTTCCATTGTCTCTGTCAAAATTTGGAAACATAGATAGAATCATTAAAAGATAGTGACTACAATGAACTAATTAAATTCCTTACCCTTTCTTATAGAATTTTGGGTTGCTTAAGATAGCTGTTCACAATTTTCTGGATTTCTAATTTCAAATTTTCGTTGTCATATTAATCAAGGGTGATATATACCTAATCCCATCCTTGTTTCACTTCCTATATACTTAGGGCCTGTTTAGTCTCCAAATATATATATATATATATATATATATATATATATATGCATATATATGTACATATATACTTATACATGGACATGTACATACATATATATTTTTATGCAACATTGGTATTTTTTAAAAATTATTTTGCGCAATTCAACCTTTCCGCAAATTTCTTTAAATTGTGTAAATATATTGCTTGCATTATGTTAGTAAAAAAACTTAGTTTAGAATGATGTTCAAGAGTTTTGGATACCCAATTTGATGTTGTTTTTCTTAGTAATATTTTCAGAAACTGCTTAGAATTTCTTTTGTTGGCAATAAATGCAGATTTTGCTAAGGAACAATATTATTATTGGAGGGGCTGAACTAAGGTCTTTCCTATACGAAGCTTAAATTTCTTAAATTTAAAAGTTTTGATGTAAAAATAAGTGGAATAATTAAGGAGGTATGGGAGCTTCAGCCAAGGCTCGGACTTTTAGTGAACCATAGGTAATTCACTAAATACCTGAACCTGATTCTACTTTGTGTTTTAAGTTAAGAAAACGCCATTTTTACTGTATTTAGAGCCTAGTTTTTTCACTAATATTCACTAAATGGGGAGAGTGTTTACTATTCACTAAATCGTTACCTAAATCATGTAGTTTCAGATAATTTGACTGTTGAGTAAAAGGGTAAACATTAACAAAAGCTGCTTTATTGACACACCAGTTCCTGTTCATTTACATTAACTATGAAGCCTGCTGCGAAGCGCCTCAAAAGTGACGCATGAGATAAGTATGTTCGACAACATGTCTGTCTTACTGTGCAGGGAACAGATAAAGTGTTTTCTGAAAAATTATATGGAATGTCTAAAGCCGTTAAGAATTTAAGCAGATTTCGATTGCTAGGAATCACCGTCAGCATGAAAAATGGGGTAAATAAATATTTTTCAATCAATTGCAGTAAAGGAAAATATACACATATTGCATGCACTACAAATCCAAAATTACTGATATTAATTTGCATTGTTTATTAAGTAATTTTTCTTTGTTGCAGCTTTAATAATAATTTGTCCACAAATTTTATAATGTTTTGATGATTGTGATATTGTAAAATTTTCTTCCTCGATTTTATGGTGATGTAAATATAATTCAGAATTTAAATGCCCTCTTGTGCGTTTTTTCATCCTTATTTTCAGATGTCTCTTAGTTCTCGGATGTATGATTTATTAATGCACTCATCACATTCATATTGGTAAATTTCAGAAGAAACTAATTTCTTAGGGATAAGATCTTTGTTTTTGAAGATGTTCTTTGTTGCAAAGGATGTTAGTATTGGGACAAATTCAGGGAATTTTAAATTTAGTGTTCAATATTTTGATTATTTCTTTGAAAATTCGTAAAGTTTTTCAGAAAGTTTTGGAAGTTTCTTCTAAGATTTTCTCCTGTTCTGATAATTTTGATGATAAGTTTAGTTGATTTTTCATTTCCAAGAATGACTAATATTTTCTTTCAATTTTGATAACAATTTGATTTATCCATAACTACTTTCCATTGTCTCTGTCAAAATTTGGAAACATAGATAGAATCATTAAAAGATAGTGACTACAATGAACTAATTAAATTCCTTACCCTTTCTTATAGAATTTTGGGTTGCTTAAGATAGCTGTTCACAATTTTCTGGATTTCTAATTTCAAATTTTCGTTGTCATATTAATCAAGGGTGATATATACCTAATCCCATCCTTGTTTCACTTCCTATATACTTAGGGCCTGTTTAGTCTCCAAATATATATATATATATATATATATATATATATATATAAATGTTCTTCGACATTTTCTGTGACGCAGAAAACGCATGCATCACAGCATATTGAATCGTCTTCACATATGCAAAATGCTAAAAGAACATGTCTCAAGCTCAGTTATTTAACACGCCAAATAACAGTACATCGGATTACTGGGAAAGGTTTATTACCGAGTGGTTATCAGTTGGGTATCGTTCAACGCTTTAACAAGAGATGGTTTACGAAATGTCCTAGAGGAAGGATTTTGTCGAAGTGTCCCAAGGGAATCATGGTTGCGCAAAAATTATACACTTAGCTATTAAGACAAAATGAAGTCGGATGTTTACAATACCTTTAAAAATATTCAAGTTAACGAGGTGAGTACACATGATGAAGAGAAAATTTTTGCAGTCATTGCTGGTGTTTTATGTCCTTACCAAGCCTACAAACTGTATCTGCTTTGTTTAACAAAATTGGGTATCGACGAAAATGCCAATGCCACAATTGTTCAGCAGCAGGTTTTGATGGCACTCAACAGAATTTATAGAGTGATACGAATTTTTCCATCACGTATGGAATAATTCGTATCTTGTTAACGGGTAGAGGCCCCTTACAACATCAAGGCGGCCGGTTCCTTAAAATCAATAATTGGACCTCATTTGGTGCATATTGTTTGCACTGCCCATAACGTTGCAAAACTTTCCGCTGAGCTGTCTGTCAAGTACAAAGACGTCAACAAGACTGTTAATTTGGTTAAAAAATGTTTTAAGCAAGCAAGTCTGAAAAAACAGTGGCTGTATTCTGGAAACCAAAATACCCTACCCCTTGTCTTACTCGGTGGGTACTTGGTTGCATGCGGTATTTTGGGTTTTTGATAACTGGACCGGCTTCAAAAATTTTGTAATTGAATTCGATCACGTGCTTAATGCCCAGATATCAGATTTAGTGGCCTTACTGGGTACAGATAGCATATTTCGTGAAGTTGCTGATATTCGAAGTGTAAACATCATTGCTGAAACCCAAACAAAATTACAGGGGTCATCATTAAATGTTCAGGAGCCGTTGAATTTTGGATACACTTAATGAAAATCTGGAAAACCTCAAACTAGTTTTGCCTGCCGCCGTTATTTGCTGGAGAAAATGGAAGTTGCTGATTGAGAACTACGGGAAAAACTTGTTACCGCCTCGGATGCACCAATTTGCAATTTTTGTTCAATAACGACTTGTGATATTGAAAGACTGTTTTCAGTGCTTGGCAGTTTTCTACAAAACAAAACTGCTTTTCTGGGAGAAACTCAAAAAATCTTGTATTGAAAATACTTTTTTGTTCGTTACAATAACAGTAAAATTGTACATGAATAAATTCACTAAATGTTTCTTTACATTGCTGTTTTTTTGTTCACTATCGATATGATCGAAATCGTTTTACTAAAAATCCGACCCCTGGTTTCAGCCCTCCCAGCCACTTCTGTTCCTTAGTCTCTGATTAGCGCTCTTATATATTTCTGACTCGCATACTTAAATACTTAAAAAATACAAATTAGATGAAGTATACTTAGATCCCGTATAAATATTTACACATATATTTAAGAAATTGTCACAAAATTAGAATGCCATTATAAATTTGAGATACTCCTTTAGTATTGAAACTTTGTGTCAACTACTAGAATTATGTTACGATGACGAAGCTAAAATGTTTTCCGCCTGAAGCTATTACTCATAAACACTTCTTCAACCATGAGTTTTACATTATAAAATAGGCTAATCACATTCGCTTTTAATCAATGAACTTGATTTTTTTTGCTTCTGCAATCATTAAAATACTTTGAGAATTTTGAGAAAAATATAGTATGTTGCATAATATGTTACATATTTTTAGCAGAATTTTTTTCTGAGCATGTGACTTTTGTTGCTATGCCAATATTTCATTTGAAGTGCATTTAGGCGAATCAACCTTCAGTGTCTTCGATTTTGGTTTCACTCGAAGTTTTAGAAGACTTCGTGGAGCAAAAGCAGAGACTAAGCAACCAGCATCCACCCCAGCATCACCAGTTGCCACATCGCCAACCACTATTGAAACCGCAGAAAGTCCAGACACACAGGAGTCCTCACAATCAGCGAGTAAGTTGTTAAAACAAAATTTATTAATTATTTTTAGACGATAAAAATTATTTCTTCGTTGAACATTTATTTAATAACAAGCTTAGAATATTTTGAATAATAATTAGGTATTTGGAAATGACTAAATTTAATTAGTTTTATTTATATTTGTAAATATGTATTTGAAAACAACTAGTATTATCTCTATAACTTAATTAATTAAAGGATGAATAATTTTTCTGAAACAAAACTGTTTGTTCCTTGTATTGGAGATAGAATACTACAGGTAATAGCCTATTACTGGAGAATAAATAGAATTCAAAAGGTTATATAATGGAAGAAGCTAGCAAAGATCACAAAGCTTAGTGAAAATTGATCAAATACACAAAAGCAATTAATCTTGATTTTAATTTGACCAAAATTTATTATAACATAGAATTGTCGAGAAGACAATATTTTTAAAATGTAAGAATTCCTTGTACTTCCGCTTTGACAACAAATATTTAATTTTGTATTCATTAAAGTGCTGGGGCACTAAATCATTTTGGAGGAATTCACTTACTTGATGAAAACGCTATTTAGAATATACATCACAAATTTGACATTAATTACTTTGATTATGCTTTTTCTTTTATTATTATTGCTCAAAGTTTGATAAGTATGTATATCTAATATTTCATTCATAGTAAATACAGATTACTTGGATTAGAATTTATCAAATTCCAATGATAATATTAGAATAATGTGTAATTTAACATATATGCAATAAACGTCGTAAAAACATTTCCCAAATCAAAATACAAAACTTTATTTTTTAGCACTTTCACTCTCAAATGGAATTTGAGAAATTCGGCGCACATGAAGATGAGAAATTAGATTACTTTGCTAAGAAGATGAGAAATTAGAAGAATATTTTTAAGTGAGGCTAAACACAACATAGCAATCTTAATCATAACAAAGCTCTATAATATTGTGGGAACAATTTTCATTTCTCTTGCACCTAGATATTGATTAATTTTATCAATATGGCTAGCAACGTGATTGATTTCGAATCAGAAAAACTGGCATGTTAGTTATTCACATCTATAAGTTTACAAATAGTTAAGAGGCTGATGCAAGAACTGTAGTGTGGTTAACAACAACCTACTTGTATGTATGTGAAGATGTAATACTAATCTAGTCATAAAAGATAATTGCTTACCTATTTCCTAGAATTGCTTCATTATGCAACACTAAACAACAATTTTAATAATTTTGATATCATTGTTTGAAGATAGTAATTGCTCGTTTACATGTACATGTACATTAGGTGTAACACCTTTATGTAACCTTAGATTTACATTGCTTCATGGCATGACATTTGCTTTCATAAATATTGAAAAACTAAAAATATTTGTATATATATATATATAGTAATTGTGCATATTTATTGATATTGTATATTCTATATATATATTTTTTTTTTGTTTGTAGTTTTTAGTCTTTTTTCAGCAATAAAATTTGCTTTTGCTCTATATATATATATATAAAATCATTTATATGTATTTAATTTTGTAAAAAGCTGTATGCAACAATTCTTAAAATACAAATAAAATATTTGGGATTTACATTAAAAATCATTAATAATTTATTGTAGATTTCTAGATTTGTGTGGGACAGCAGTTAATTCTTGCACAATTTATAATCTACATTAATCACATATGAGGCTTCCTTGAACACTAATTCTGAAATCCTTGTGATTTTTAAATAAGTTATGTTCTTCTTCTTCAAATGATTACTACAATATTTATTATTCACAGATGAAAACATTACATCAGATTATTTTCAGTAATAGAATTTCACCAGGCTACTTCTAATGGAAAAAGACTGAAATTTTTTTGTGAATAGATGGTGTTCCTTTTAGAGTCTATTGGAATAACCAACTTTACATATGATTTTTAAACTCTCATCATATTTATTAATATCATTGATAATTCAATAAATGATATCCGGCGAATTTGTTTATAAATCCAGGATGTGCTTCAATACCAAGTCAAAACATAATTTTTGCCAACGACCTATAATTTCATTCGTCTTAAATTTTTCATAAGTAACTATATCTCCCTAAAACAATAATTCTTGTGGCATATTTGTTAATTATTAGAAGGTTCAGTAACTTTTACATAAGTTCTTGTTTTAGTAGAAAAATGGACAGAAGTGATTTTGAATTACATACATGTATGTTGCTCTTCATTTCTGTTTGAGAAGTTTTCTGCAGGATGTTATAGAAATATAATAATTTAGCATTATTAAGCAGTAGGTTAGAGAACGACATTTGTATATATTACAGTACCTAGTCTTCCCAGCGCTACATAGATGGAATCGGATTGGATCTCGGGTCGGCTCCGATCGTATGAGATCGGTTCGGATTTCCATTTTGAGAAAACTTCGGATTAGTTTTAGATCCCAAATTTTTAAAAATTGTGTAATTATAATGTTGTACATTACGCACATGTCACTAATTATAGAATTGGCGACGAATATTTCAATTTAGTCATCACATAACGATAAAATTATTAAGCAACCAAAAATATTAGTTTGTATAAAATTGCAAATGGAAGAGCAGAATTCTGAAAAAGATTTTCTCTAATATGTACGTGAAAGAGGAAACATAGCGAATCAAATGGAATATCTTAGTTGTTGCAAACACTGCCAAAATGTAATGATGCTACATTTAATATAATTTGGGACCAACTTAGTCCTCAGAAGGTTCGTGATTATTTTAATCACTAATTCAAAAATTTTTTATAGAGCCATGCCTTCGGCGTAACAATAATAATATATTAATTTACTTAATGTTGTTTTTATATAATTTAAAATTTGTAATACAGTCTAGTATCCATTTTCAATGAAATGAAAAATCAAAATTTAATTTAAATCTCATATTTAATTTGAAAATATAAATTTTTCTATCACAGGTTTTAATACGCTCTACTACAATTATTTTAATGTCTTGCAATATAAATTTTTGCCTTGTTCTTGAATTTGTCATTGTTTGTGCTATTCTTTTTTTCATCACATTAGCTGCAATTTTGAAGTACATATTATCTTGTTGCTTGAAACAACTTCAATTCATAGCAACATTGAAAAATGGTGATTTTTGGATTAAGACACTAAAATTAATAGGGAGGTAATACCATGGGAAACTCAACTATTTAAACTCTATAAATATGTTATGATTATAGTTTATAAAAAAAGCAAAGAAATGAATTTGTAGGAGTTTTGACAGAGCAATTATCAATTTCTACTCATAATCAAAGGCATGTCCATCAGAAACGGATTTGCTTCCTGTGTGTGGACAATTACAGACAAAAAATAAACTATTCAAACAGAGATGAACATTGGCCGAAAACAAAAGTTCTAAGGACCCGCTATTTCTTTTTCTTTAGATAAACTACCTATGCCGAACACAAACTAAGAATAATTGTTTTACAAATGCTGGTGCCGGAGATTTTGCAAAAGCTGCACACAAAAAAGTCCGACTAGAGGAATTTTCGGTTGTAAATGAAGAAAAGACACACTTCAATCATAGGGTGCTTTTAAGTTTTCAATATAATTGTTGGTTCATGAGTTATGAGAGCTTAAAATGATTTCTTGCATCATGTAAAATAAGTATTTAAGTAATAAAGTATGACAACCCTAATGTACGTGTCCTTTCATTGAAATTGTTTACATGATTGTTCTTTCAAATTTGCCTTGCACGAGTATATAATTAAAATTAGTAATATTGTTCTAAGATTAGATTTAATTCTAATATATTCTGTTCAAGGCGAACGTTCATTAATCTAACGATGCCTAAATATAACATTTATTAAAGTCATCGTTCTTATTATGCTCAAGGTTTTGATGGGAGGGGCGCCTCTGGCTGAATGTACAAGCCATCAGTAGTTATTGGTTATTAAAGGAGTTCCTATAGAATTGTAAATGCAGCCTCTTGGTTTACAATACATTTGCAGTGTATACCTCAAACGAGGTATTTGTTATTAAACAACACATATATTCATATTCGTCTCCAATATTGAGATTCTTCAGTAAGAAGTGACATCATAAATATACCTATACTTGAAGAATTTCCAAAAAATCACTTACAGTAAAAAAGTGTTTGAAAAAATGTAACGACAAATTATATGATTGTGTGACAGAGTCACCTACATAATAATCTTGGGAGAGGCCGGCCGTAAACATCAGGGAAATGCCGCGTAAGAATTTAACTGATTCCCCTTATCATTACCCGCAACATCTATAATCAAAAACCCAAGACCGCTTTCAAGACCAATGATATCGATTCACGCTATGATATATGCGCCCGGCCTTGTCAAAGCCACTAAGCCAACAACAATTTTTATTGTAGTAGGTACTAATTAGATTTTTATTAAAGAGTATTAGACATAAAGCATTCCAACAAAAAAGATACATAAAAAACGCTATAAGCTACAATTAATGTATGACAACGGAGAAAATTTAAAACAAGCACACCAGCGGCAAAGAAACACTTGCATCCATCCCGATATAATGATTTGAATTTTGCAAATGACAAGACATTGAGATTAAAAGCAGTGAAGCTTCGTTAAATAAATTTTCGCTTGTAATTCCTTTAGCTTATAGCGCTTAAGATAGTTGTCTTTCTTATCTTCATGTTCACTTTCCTACTATATGGAGTCATTAGTAAGTCCTCATCCCGAAATGATGTCTTGAGAGTTCTCAGTAATCAATTTTAGATTTAATATACTAGATTCGATTTATATTTAAAATAACGATTCATTTCACGATTATTGTGATAAAAAATTCTTAAAGCTAGCAATATAAAATGAACAAATGGAATTTTTTCTGCTGCTTATATTAACTTTGCAATATGAAATTAATAGCATGTCTACATGCATTCGTCTTAATAATATTGGGCTTAACCCAATTGTTTTCGCACGCCTTCTGATTGTTCATTGCCGGCGCTTTTTTACGCTCGCTAATTGCCGCTTCTGCCTTATCGGTTTTTGCACCACTTATTCCGTTTACGCTTGCGCTTGTCAATACACTGATTAGAAGACGCAATGGCTGGTTCTTCAAACCTATTAATTACCTTATAAGACCTGAGATATGGAATTTGGTTTCAGCAAACTAAAGCCATTGCAGAAAATGAATCGCATGTTTCGTGCCTTTGAATTCTTTCGTCACACTTCACATACAGTACAGGAAATATGTATTCAACCACGTTGCTATTTCCAATAAGCATTAAACATTCATTGGATAGTGTGTTTAAAATTATAACTAAGTGTTACTTTGAATAAGAAAGGAAAATTTGTATGTCTATTATCATAAAATATTTAGAACAACAATTGGCTATTAATTTTTAATCAAAATTAGAAAACTTGTATTGGAAAAATGTATTCGAACACCTGTAAGAATTTTAACAAATGAGCAAATCCGAAAAAAGTAAATTAAAAATAAGATACATAAATTAATAATTGATGCAATACAAGCACTTGGCAACAAAATGTCTCTTCTAATATTTTGTAGGGTGTCCCTTTGAGCGAATAACACCTTCAAGGCGATCAGGGATTGGAGCAAAAAGTCTTTCAATAAAGCTGTTGGGAATTGCATAAAATTTCTTCTTTATTGCGCTCCACAGCTCATTTTCAGTGTGAAGAGTATGCTGTCCAATTCGATATTTGACCTTTTTCCACATATTTTCGATAATGTTAAGGTCTGGAGATTGGCCAGGTCAGTCAGCAAGGATAGCAACACCATTATTGTGGAGAAAATTTTTCATTTCTTTTGAGGTGTGACATCGAGTACTTTCCTGCTTATATATTTATCACTTGTAAGGAGTGACAAGAGTTTTTTTCTAGAATCCGAGCATATTAAGAGCTTAGGAGAGTACCAGTGATGTGAACAATCTTGCGAAATCTACACTTCCATATTGAACCCCATACCATTACAGACTTCCCACCGTAATTCATGGTCCCCGAGTAAGTTGAGGCAAGAATCTGCCCAGTTCGCCGCTTTATCAACATTCTTTTTGATGAGTATAGCTCAAATCTTGACTCATCTGAAAATATTACATTAGAGCAATGTTAAGATGAATTATCTTTCATTAAGTTTGCCCACCTCACCTGGCGTAATCTTTGCTTTGAGGTTAAGAATGCCTTTCTGAGTGTCTTGAAAGTTCCAATTGAGTACTTCTTCAGGATATTTCGCACAGTTCTTGCTGTCACGAGGTGACCATCAGCCCATTCCTTGCGAAATTCCGCTGAAGTCTTCCTGGGATTTTGCTTTGAAAGGTACATAGGGGCTGATTAGGAGGTTTTTGAGGTCTTCTTTGGCCTTCCGGATTTTGGCTTGGGGCAATGATGTTTTCAGAAGTGAAACGTCTGATGATATCCCGACAGTACTTCGAGGTCGCTCTACAATTGGGGCTATATTACGTAGACTCCTCCCTTCTAAATTTTTGGAGTTAATCAACTCGTGGATGGCAAGAGGTACGTAAACATGCAACATATATGGCGAAGAAAGACTGTTATTAGACATTTTCAATATAAAAAAACTGAAAAAAGCTCAGCCAATGAATTTTTTTACAGATTCTCTGATTTGGACTGAAGTGGCCGAATACATTTTTCCAAGAAAATATTAGCTAACTACAAGCATTTTAACCAGTTTTCCTTGAGATTTAAAGTAAACAGTGATAATTATGTCTCAACATTGATAAATTCCTCTTTCTGCAACCCTAAATCTAATTAAAAAATAACTATGACGTTCTTGGCGTCCATTTCTTAGAAATATTTATGACAAATCATGGGTGGCCGAATTCTTTTTTCCAGTACTTTATAGTAATAGATACTCAATAAAGAAACTGTATATGAAAAACACTACTACCGCTCTTTTAATAGCTAGTTTCCTCTATTTTTCACTACCGTTGTTTTCTCTTATTAAATCCTTAAGTGCTTTTTGCTTCCCGATTGATTCCGAATAAAATGACCATTTTGTAACTAAGAAGTATCAAGATTTCATAGCCTGCCTTTTCTGAAAATTAGTTTCAAATAAAAATGAGGAGTGCAATATCATTTTTAAGCATACTTGTTTGACAATTCTGTGATTGATTTCTTTTTGAGATCAAATGG
This sequence comes from Hofstenia miamia, assembly GCA_900660155.1. Taxonomy (NCBI): domain Eukaryota; kingdom Metazoa; phylum Xenacoelomorpha; order Acoela; family Hofsteniidae; genus Hofstenia; species Hofstenia miamia. The sequence goes on along the minus strand of CABFPE010000351.1, from coordinate 151,982 downwards.
ACTCACATATATTTGAATGTTTAATGCAATTTTTATAAATATTTGACACTTTAACTAGAAAATTTTTCATAACTGAGTTATATATTTTTTGAATTATTTAGGCCAATCATTGGATATCGACATATATTTTTCCAAAATTAATGGATCTAAGGTCATTCATAAAACGGCTCTCAGCATGTAATTTAGACTTAAATTTCTAAATATTTAGTGCTTAAAGAGTTTTTTCACACTAGACTCAACCATACATGTTGAGTAATAATAGCTGTGTGATACTTAAAAATACAAAATGCGATAACATTGTATATTGAACGTTTATGCCAAAAGAAATATCTTTCAGGTTGCTCAATCAAACCATAATTGTATAAAAAATGGAATAGTGATTTCACAAATTGTAAATGTCTCATTGACGTTTTCACTAATAAATTAACAACTATGCTCTTCATCCTCGGGTTTGTAAACACAACTTTGATGTCAATGTTAGCGGATAATATTTTAGAATTTAATAGAAAGTGTTTGAATTGCCATTGAACTAGGAAACAAAGGAGCTGATGATTTGACACTAAAAAACAAAATCAGTTCAAAGTCAAACGTTCCGCCAATTCATTAACAATTGACGTCATAATTTAAACATTTCAATAATTGATATTACTTCTGCACATTATATTTTGGAGGTATCTATGCCCCTTTGAAGTTTGCGATTGCTTAATGTTTTGGCGCATTCATCGACACCTATTTTATATCGCTGGAATCATAAAAAAGTTGAAATGTGTCCTTTAGTGCATAAGGTTTACAATCCTTATGAAGTAATGTGTGAAACTAGTGTAATACCCTGTTTACACGTGACATAAGACAGATCTGACTCCAATTATCTCAAGACATATGTAGCGTGTAAACACCCAAAACATAAGACATACGAACTCTCAAGTAGGGTAATTATAAAACAGATGTAGATCAAATAATTTTGATTTTATTGTATGTCTTCTGTCACGTTGTCACCGTGTAAACACTAAATCATAAGACATACATGTTTTTGACTGCAGTTATTTAATTAATATGGAAGCGAAATAGCAGTAATTTCGACGTATTAAATTAATAAAAAATTATTAATCATTTAGTTTTTAGTATGTTATCCGATTTTCATAATTGAAAATAATACTTTTTCAATTACATATGCATATTTAACCCTTCTACTTCTATACTTTTAAAATATGGGCATCGTCGTTCGGGGTGACTTTGTTACCCCAAATTATAAATTCTATAT
>CABFPE010000351.1:122058-134228 GCA_900660155.1 Hofstenia miamia | reverse complement strand
GCCAGTACTGTATATATATATATATATATATATATATATATTGTATACACATATATATATGTATCACTGCTTACCTTATGCACATGTATTTATGCATTTTTTGTATGCAGTCATCGAAATTACAGCACATTAATAACAGAGTTCAAGCGCAAAAAATATCAAAAAACGACAGTATTTAATCGCAACATTACATTATTGCTTCATTATTTCCAGTTGTAAAATATACACATAGTTACGTATTTAGACCTGTTACAAAATTTGAAGTCCAACACTAATTGCAAGATCAAATAATTTGCTATTGTATCTATTTATTCTTTTTTCATTTCGAGATTACTCTATATACAATGTCCTTTTAAACTTTCATTGATGAATCATATATTTGGTGAAATTAATTACTTGTACAAATTAAATGAATATTTGCAAACATGTATAAGTATTCCAAAATGTATTTTATTTCGACAAAATTGTCTAATATTTTTTTAAAAAATAAATTATATGAAAATTTGTACAAGCAGTAATTGTAACTTGGAAAATACAAAATTTCTCAATAAATAAGTTTACTGCATGTATAAATAAATATTTAAAGAAAAATTTCATAGAAATTTGTAAAATGTATATGACTATTGTACACAAGGAATGAAATACCAACACACAAGCAGTACCGTAACATAGGTTAACTCTGCCATGCAGTTTTTGTACAATTTTTTTCTATAAATCGTATTTCAACGAGACAACTATTTAATCTTAATTCATACAGAATTTTTTAATATTAGGATATTCTATTTTACTAAAAATAAGCTTTTGTATATAACCTGAACGCTATTCATGATGCTGCACTAGCACAAAATAAGCTTTGCTTAATGGTTAAATTTGGGGTAACTCTGTCATTTATATGGCAAACAACTACTTTGTGTATCATAGCATAGTCTTGAATATTAGCAAAGATGATCAATATATAAATGCTACCGAGCATGTCATATATTTTACTAGGTTATATTGTCAAAAATACAGATTCAGCTCGATCTTGCCTGATTGCTCCAGAGGATGATGGTTCTCATTCTTCCATTTCGCAAGATGAAATATTGGTTCCCAGGACAATCTCCTTACCACGCTTTATCTTGGGCTTGATTGCTGCCCTCCAATCTCTATTGTCCATAGGCAATTTTACAACACTTTCGTTGAGAACTTTACTTTGATCTTCCGATGAGACAATCTGGTCAGGTACTCAGATAACAATTTTGGTTGTTTTTACGTTGTTTAAAGTTGTTTCATACTTTTGGTTGTTGCAGCAACCACTAACATCATAATAATAACTTTAGTAAAAAATAATCAGTGAGCAGATGCTTGCAAATAAAACTCATTTTGTTAGTTGTATTACTAGATTCCTTTATAAAAAAAAGGATTTGCAAAATCTTTTTTGAAATTTTTAATTTGCGAAAAATTATAATATACCAGATAAGTGAATTTTCAAAATAATTTATTCATGAATATTTGGACACCTTGATATTGAATGTTAAATAGCATAAGTTATAATTGAGCTGAAGAGATTTTTCACGACTTAAGAAAGTACTCTTACAAAATTGTGCTTAATTTTAGAGTTTTAAATTTTTGTTAAATTTGGCAGATTTTTATGCTCATTGTTATCATTTATATACAAGGCATTCATTTAAATCTTTAACAAATGTTTGTATTGAAAATGCTTGACAGTATCTCAAAGATAATGGTCTGCCCTTTGTTGGGCTTAGCAATATAAAATTTTATTTTGCATATAAAGGTAATACTAAAACAATCATGTGACAACATAAAACAACGTTGTTACAACCTCAAAATGTTGCTATTTTATTCATAAAAAACAACCAAAAAGCAACCTAATGTGACGTTGAAGCAATGTTGTTTCGACGTTAAAACAACGTTGTTTTTGACACATAAAACAACCACATAACAACCAAAAACAACGTTGTTTAGCCCTTAAATTGTTATCTGGGTAGACGTTTTAGAACTGTCTTAAATTAAATACCACTAAGCCGATGGCCTTAAATGCAAATTGTAGCAGCGAAGGATTTACTTTCTGACACCTTAACTGATAAATATACTGCTTATCGTTAGACGTGCAGTGGTAAACATCCAATCACAGCATTGCTATTGCTAGCAGGACGCTTCAGGTCGCAGTGATGTTCTCATCATGGCAGAGTTACCTCAGGGGCAGTATTACCTCTTGTTACGGTTTTTAGGTTTATATAAATAATTTGGTGATATCTATATCTGGCGCTAAGAGAAATGCACCAATTTTTAGTTAATACAGAAATAATTTTATGTATGCATTATATATGTATATATATTCGCAAACGGTTTTGTGGCTTAGGGTTTAAAGTTCACGATGTTTTTGAAGGAATTAATTGCATAAACTGCATTAGCTTTACTCAAAGTAACTGTGAATAGCCAATATCGTATTAGAGCTTATCGCTCATAAACCAATTTTAATAATATTTTATAGTAATAAATAATTTTTTCTGACACTTTCACTGTTTTTCAAACGAATATAATATCATTTTATTAGATTTCCCATTGCTTCAGACAGATGACATCAACAATAATTTCTAAATCGTTTATAGTATTCTACGTCGGAGTTTGCAAAAGAGATTACATCGGATTATAACAAATAACTCAATTTCAAAAACACTCAATCACACTGATCAAAATGAATTAAATGAATAAAATTGCAGAAATATCAGAGTTGTTGGAACACTTTTCATAACTAAGCTTGCTATTGCTTTTTTTACCACATTCAATACCAGATCATTTATAATATATTGTTTTAATATATTTGATAATATATTTGTTTTAAAGAAATTTATAGTAGCTTTCAAAAAATATTTAAAAACACTATTTTTTGTTTGTTAATGTGCCATGAAAGCACGATGACTGAATCTTGCAATTTTGTTTCGATAACAGTAATTTAAATTTATCGATCCACCAATACATGGTGTCATGAGAGTAATTATGTTAAATTGAAAAACGTAGCAAAATTTGTAACGAAAATGAAATGGACAGAAATCAATAGATTGTGGTTTCCATCACACCGCAGGACAAATGAAGTAAACGCAGTTGCTAGCAAAAAGTAGAATTGATTTAACTTCGAAAACTTTGTTGACAACAAATTTTTTTTGCGTTCACACACAGTCATCTAGTAGTACTCGATGCCTGTGGTTCACAGTTACAAACTCTGCTGGCAAATTTATTAAATTTCAAAACTTGTGAACAAAGTTGTAAGTCTAAGCGCTGTGTAAACGAATCTACAATAAAAGGAGTGTACATATACTGTATATACAAAGATGCACTCGCTATATGCTACCCCGTCGCCATTTCTATTCAAATATATGAATTTCGTACTTCAGCTGAAGTTTATTTAGAAACTAGTTGGACTGCAGAATGTGCTAGGGTGTGCAATCCCAAAATTGTTGAGATTTATTAGGAACTTATGGCCAGGAAATATTTTGTAAATCCCGGATTTTGCAGAATTTAAATGCTTCAAGAAATGCTTGCTTTGTTTGACTACCTGTAATTTGGTGTACATGTACATTAACGGCATATAACATTACGAATGCAAATATCAATAATAAGATCAATATGTAAACTTATACTTTTTCGGAAAGGAAAACAAAATTCAGGTGTGTACAAGGGACATTCAATAAGTTTTGGCAACTGACTTAGCAAAAAATAAGGTTAGAGCGTCATTGAAAATTGAATACGATTACGTAATACAGTAGTGCGTATTTCAATGAATAGTGTTTAGTTAACAAAAACGGGTATTTAAAGATATGTACTTTTTTATTTGTTATACTACAAAGTGGAATAAGTCAATTCAGAGCAGTGGTGTTTCTACATTTGCATGCGTAAACAGTTCGTTTAAACTGCAACCAAAATTATCAGTGATCTTGTCAATTATTTGTGACAAAGCCCCTTCATATAGGAGTGTAGCAAGATGGATTGAGAGTTTTGGTTCTGGAAGGTTGAACCTAAAGACAATCTCTGATCGGGAACCCCGCTCTGTGCTGTGTTCCAACAGAACATTGAAGCAGTCAAAATATTGGTTACAAAAGATCGGAATATCACTGTTGCTTTATTGAGTGAAAATTTTAGCACTTAAGAAGGCAGTGTTTTTACATTCCTCAACGAACGCCTAAAGCTAAAGAAGATCTGTGCCAGATGGATCCCGCACCTCTTCACTGATGACCAGAAAAGACAACAGGCAAATGTTCAGGAGAATTCCTTGCCCATTTTGGTTATGGAGGCACAAAGCGTCTTTCAGACATCATAACAGTAGATGAATAATGGTGCTACTCAGAATTGCAACTAGGTCACCGGTTCGCCTCGTCAGTAATCTGTTGGCGGGTCAGCTGTATCTGCTGGGTCACCGGATCACATTTATATAAACAAATGGGTGAAAATATTACACTAAGGAGCTCATCTCAATAAAATCCGGCTCATTATTACACAATTTGAATTACATAAATGTGCCCTAATTAGTTTTAATGGTTTCAGAAGTATTTATGTTGCTTTTCGTTTGTTTCTGCGAATTCCCTTGTTGTATATCGAATTCATGCAATAGATTTGCAAATTCAAATCCGAGTTTACATTCAAATTCAAAATATTAATTGGTTTATGTAATAACTTCCATAGCAAAAACGTCTGCTATTAATAGTTACATAAAAAAACTACTTTAAGCATGAAAAAAATTAGCTGTTTATTCCACAATAGTAGAATTCAACTGAGAAATGCGATTTACGTATTCACACAAGATGCTAGCTCCCAAACTTATTATTATTTAAAAAAATTAAGTAACCCACCAGAAATTTCTAGATCCGTAAATCATGTATCTAGATTCGAATTAGAGTCCAACATAAATTAGGATTCTGCTTTGATTTCGTGCATTTGTAGGTCCCTATTTTGGTATTGGTTAATATAAAATTATAATAAGATAAGTCTTGAAAATTTTTGAAAAAATAGAATGGAGATAAATAACTAATTTTCATAAATATTTGCAAATAGAAGAATCTTTCACAGACTGATATCTTAAAGTGATGATTTTGACTTCGTAGCATTTTTGCTTCATAATAAGTATTTCGATAGTCTCTTATTTCACATCGTAAGCTTTGGGAGATTTGAGAACCATTTCTTTATAATGTGAGTTGAAGCAATCGAATGAGAGTTAAACCAGCATGATGTGCTGTTCATGTCACTGTCTATGCAATTATATTCTAAGCAAAGTCCTGCAAGCAACGTTCTAAATTCTAAAAAACGGGTCATTCATTTTGCATTACGGTTGCAACCCTGTGCTACTACTTTCAAGTACATCACAAACATCAAAATATAGCGTGGGTGGTAAGGGTGAGTCACTACCAACTGTTTTTTGCTCACGGAAGCAGATGTTCGTCCTATTTTTCTCAATTTCTGGTCCTGTGGCAGTTGTTATGGTGCCTGATGAACAGAATGTGAATGCAACCTGTTCTACCTCAAGTGGTTCAACTTGTTAAGAAGGCACAACCAATACCCTTCTGGTATGAATCCAGCCATACTGCAGCTCTAACAATAAACACCATCCAAAGAAACAAACTGAAGCTGGTCTATCACTCACCTTATAGTACGGATCTTGCTCCATGAAATTTCTGGGCATTTCGAAAACTGTCGGAAAATATGCCTGAATATTTTTCAAGTTCTGAAGACCTGACTCAGGGAATCAATTCAGAGTTGAGGGCTATGGGGAGTTGAAGTGTCATGAAGTGTTCCAGTTATGGATTAAATGCTAAGAAAAATGCATCGCTAATGGAGGATTATATAAACTGAATTTTGCTGTGTTTATCGTTAATAAAGATTTTTTGTCATTGCCAAAATTTTTGGAATACTCTTCGTATCAACAAAGACAAATTCTATTAATATGAAAGCTTTATCGAATACTATATTGATGTTTTATAAAATATGTAATAAATATTTCAAATTTTCAACATGGATTTTACAAATTCCGCTCGGTCTGCCCTTAATAAATCACATTGAGATTTACCATTTCTGTATTTTTAAAACGTAGTCTTTTAGTACATATTGAAGCTTATTTAATTAGTTTTATTCTAAAGCACATTAAATTATACATACATTTTAAAATTACCAGAGTTCATCAATGTTCTTAAGAATTTTTGGATGAGCTAATAGGTTGGAAAAATATTCGTGCAGTAATGTTTTCCCAATTTTACATTATCTGCTTAGTAAAACGCGGTCAACTAAATAATGTATCGAATTACTAAAGCTTTTTCTAATAGATTATGTATATAAAGTGTAGTATATATCAGCGAAGTCACTAAAGACAGCACTATGATCATTAGTGCTTTAGATTGGATTTTTAACAATTTTAAGAATAGACAAAAATATATTTAGATGCAACTTTAAAATAACACGAGCCTCCTAGTTAGAATATTTTTAAGAGGCAGGGCTCACAGTATACCGTTTTGTCAGATAGTGGGACTTTCGCGCTGAAACCATTTGTTATTTCAATCGTATGTATGAAAAATTAGTAAAGGAGTACGAATCCTAGAGTGCCCCTAAATTGAATGCCAAAGGAGATTAAGATATTACAGTGCAACTTTAGTTCCGTTAAAAATGGAAATTTAGTTTTTTACATGATGGCCACTTTCTTTCCTGAGCAAGATGAAATCGATAATTTCTAAGTTGCTTACAATCCAAAAAGATCATATATTTCTGGATGGAAAGGTCGGACAAACTCTTTAGGGCACAGGAATTATGTTACAATTTGGGATGTCTTTTATAAAATCTTTTTTAACGCTCATAACTATAGAGAGATTATTTTTTTTACTTAAGAGTGTAGTATTTTGACTACATAAATTGACCAAATAACTAAGAAATGTTGACCTTACTTTGACCTAGTGACAAACTTATGAAGACTTCAAATTGAGTATGCATTAAGTAAAACGTGTTATAAAGTAGTGCTTACAAATGACGAAATATAATTAAAGTTTTCAAAACAAAAACAACGATCCCTTGCTAAAAGTTGCTGAGCTCTGAAAAACAGTATTTAAGAATGGCAGTAGAGCATTTATGACCTAAAAATGACACTTTGAACTAACAAAATATTATTTACTATTTTGACCGTACAATTACGACCATACTAAATTTTGCAATATGTAGGCGTCCTTCTCAAACCTTATTAAATAATATAATATCTAAAGTTTGAAAATCCCTTATGATTGAAGATAGTCTCCTCTTTCATATTCATTTTTATTTCGCGCCAGGTCGGTAGTGAACGGATCTTGGGTTATCTATTTACAAAAAATAATAGTTGAGACTGTTGCTGCTACCATGGGCCTCTACTACTACTACTACTACTACTACTACTACTACTACTACTACTACTACTACGTAGGAACAGAATTGGAATGTTTTTGCAAAAATCGGATTTTCTTTAAAAAGTTAATTTTTTTCATGTACTTCAAGAATAGAAATTGTTTTCACTATAACAGAGAAGCACACTTGTCCATAAATATGTCAAAATCTCAGAACTTCCAAATTTCCTAATAGGCATGGAGAAATCGTTTGTAAAAGTGGAAAATAGAGTTGGCATCGCTAAAAGTTTAGAATTAAATTCGTTAAAATTGGTTAACAACGAATCCTACTTTCAATCATATAATGAAAATTAATATATATAGTTTGCAAATCGAAACAAACTTGAGAAAATTGGAAACTCATAGTTATCAAAGTAACGTTGGAAATACATGAATATTTTTACAATTGTTCAGAACAAATTCGGAAATAGTAAAGTTTTAATTTAACTTATTCAATTGAGAAATTTCCGTAGTTCATATAATCACTACACATTATTTGACATTTCTCCTTTTCGAACTAAATTCTTTTGCAATGTGATCTAGATATTGAAACTTGATTAATAACCGATTATATTTGCCATTGAAAATATTTTCGTAAAAATCACATCTTAACTATGATACAAATTATTTTCTTCTAACTTGATTCTAAGTTAGATATTAGCGTTAATTGGAACATTATAACACAATGCTGAATCAATTTCATTGATTCGTTCGAATTGACGCAATTATTGATGCCGTGGGTGGAATGTGCGCATCACTAGAATACTTTGACTAGATTAATATTATGGGGCACTAATTAACATCTCTCTCAAAAACTGCCTCAAAAAGATAAAATACATTTGGAAAACAAGAATCGAACAAAATCGAACAATGGATCCTACATTACATCCTTGTATGACGTATCCTCATAAACAAATTTCTTTGCTCATACGAGGATTCAACAATATCAGATTAGTGCGATTTATTCACAATACTGATAGCGATGTAACCGGTGCATAATTGACAGTTAATAGTGTGATACATGAAGAAAACGTTAATTACAGCTTTGGTTAAATATGAACCCAATAAGTAAATGCCGTCAATGTAGAAGAAAATCACTCTCAGGCCAATCGTGCAAACTTCTTTATTTCGGAGTACAATATACAGATAGTTTTAAAAAATGGCTGCTTATACATAATCAGAGACAACATGAACATTTTATGCCCCGAATGTGAAGAAAAAACTGTATTTCATTCAAACGTAATTGAATAATTATACAATTGTGATAAAACAATGCGAATTTGGCATCACACATTTGCAAAACTATGAAATATACAAATTGCACGATGCTAATTCAATAAATATATAAAAGTTTCATATTCAATAATATATATTTTCCCTGATATCGATTAGTTGAATCGATTTATTTAATATCGTTATCGACAGTGGGCCATCTAGGACTTTTTTTAAGTTGGTCCCATAAATCTTATATTATATTTTTATAAAATGTATATAACAATTTTATTAAAAAATCAGGTAGTATATAAGGACACCTTATAGATATGCGTCTTCTAAGAATAAGAAATGAAATATGAAGGCATTAGTTTTCATCACCCCAATGACTAAATAACCATTCTTTACTCATCTGTTAAAATTTCACAGTTCTATATCTTAAAAGATTAGCTCATCCCTATTTTCTAATTCCAATTCATTAATTTAAGTAGTGGTATAAAGAGCTCAAGCAAATTTATTGCTAAATAAAAGAAGCAGTTCTACAAACTACTATACATGAATATTTACAAAATCATAAATATGCACTATTAATTAAAGGGTGTGAATTTTATCTGAAATCTGTCCATGTATTTAATTGATTAAGTATTCCTAATAAGGATTGTTTGGATAAATATTAAGAGTCAAAGCAATATATTTGATATGGCGAGGACAATATATTATACTTTCGACTGTAGTCACTAAAATGATAATGCTTACGTGCAAAATTTAATGTTTTTAATGACCAATTAAAAGTTCTTGACAATGTATAGCGTTTTTTGAATTAAAATTAAGGAACAAAAATGAACAATAATGTAGTTGCGATAAACAAAATGCATGCAAGTTAAACGTGATAATGTGGTCCTAAATTTCAGAGGTGGTATAAGTATCTAACGCTAGACGCTATTATTTGTATTTTTTAGGAGAAATTTATCAAATTTTAAGTTTTAGTCAAAATCACCATCTAAATATGTAACATGATCACTTTGTTTTATTAATTCGGTGTTGTTATTTCTTTTACAGAATTGGGGAAAATATATTAAATTGCGTTTTTTCAATATTTATTTGTAAATTGATTAGATGAGAAATACTAAAAATTATGTGCAATATCACTTTCCAACGTTTTTGTGGCTTTAATGCATCATTATCTGTATTTATAAGGCAAGTATCGTCAGAAAATGGTTAACAAGCTCTTTATATCTAGTTTTAAAAAAATAAAATGAAATAAAATTTACAAAACATTATGTACAAATCTTAGATAATTGATTCCCAAGCGTGCAATTTTTTTTGAGACCCCTAATATATCTTGATGGCTGAGAAGGTTGTATTAGTTTACGTTCAAATATGCTTAAACTGTCCGCAAAACGTATTTGTAGGTTTAAATTATTCCACATTCTTGCGGTTTTAATAATAAACGAATTATGCCATATACCAGATGTACCTAATTTTAATACTATACATGTACGAGTGCGAGGGTTGAATTTTATGAAAGTTTCAAACAATTTAACTGAACATGTGATTTTATTGATGTATTTGTACATAATTACCAGCTAGCATATTGAATATATAGTACTTAGGTGCTAGTAGCTGGTATGTTTTAAGTAATGCGCTGGTTTGTTGCTTACTTATGTTTAATAAACTCCAAACAGATCTATTAAAAATTGCATTTAAATTCTCATTTTGTACAATTGTTATTCCATTCAAGACATGCATATGAGAAATGGCTCATTACAAATGTGCGATCTACTTATAGATTTGGACACCTAGATATGTTACAACAGAAGATTGTTTAATGTTATTGTTTCTATCAAAGCTTAATTCTATGTTCTCAGCTAAAGTACGAGTTTCATTTGGAGAAAAGATTATTATTGTGCTTTATCAATGTTTATAGTTAGTGTATTCATATTAAAATAAGGTGCCTTATATTATTTAAAATCCTTGCAGCTGTGTATGGGCTGATGTTACGAGAAAAATACAAGTATCATCTCCATATTGGTATATATTACAATTGTTTGTGATGGCACCTGTCGTTTGCATACAAAGTGAACATATGCGGCCCTAAAACTGTTCCCTGTGGAACCCCACAGTAGGGAGTTTTGTATTTAGAATATGCGTGCCCTATTTTCACTCTTTGTTTTCGTCCTGATATAAAGCTCTTGATCAATGTTAGACTATTTTGATTAAATCCACATACCGTCAATTTTGAGTACATAATTTCATGGTTGAAGCTATCAAACGCCTTACTGAGATCCAGAAGTGCGATGGCAGAGCTTAGGTTTTCCTCCAAATACCTTAGCAAAAGGGTTTGTAATTGAAATGTTGGATCTCCTTTTTTATAGATAGGTGAGATATCAGCTGATTTTAGAACAACAGGGATATTTAGGGAACCACATGACTTATTTTGATCTAGGTTGAAAATTGCGCTTAACACTTGTTTCTTAGTAATATATGTGAAACAATGTAGAACCTACCTTACATGGGATTGCTGGTTCCATTTTAGGTCACTACATTTCCCCAAATTGATTAATAAGTTATTTAAATGGTTTGCAACTGCAGTTTTGTCTGATATCATATTTCCGTTAATAGAAAATTCTTTTATGTCCGCTTCCTCGTTTTTATTTCTATGCAGGAATTTGTTCACAAACTTCCATTTTTCTTGCTTTCAATTTCTTATAGAAACTTTTTGCATAGTCAATACGAAGTTATTTAATTTAGAAAAATCAGCCTTGATTTTATTGTAATTTGTACTATGCACGTAGATGGATGGGCATTAAAATTGTTCAAAGCCTCTTTCCTTTCTTCTAAAACTTCATATTCGTGATAAGCTTTAAATATTGTACAAATTGATATGATTCGTGAGTAAATTGTGAATATATAGGTGCTACTTTATCAATGAAACTTCTTAGTTGAGAAAGCAGGAAAGATAGCATATAATTTGGATCTTCTAGCGTGTATATAAAATCATATGGGATCTTATAAAGCTGTTCTAGAAATGCCTGTTCTAAAAAATTTAAAAATGATCTTGAAATTATCATTTTTCTGCATGGTTGTAATGCCTGTTGATTTGTTTGATAGAGAATGATATTGTGATCAGAGAAACTAGTGAAAGCAAAGGTTTCAACAAAGTTATGCTTTGGCCTTTTGTTATTGCTTAATCAATTAATGTGTTATATGGGGTTGGAGTAGTACTATTTATAATGGCATAATTCTTCACCCATTTCGAGTTGTAGTCCAGCAAGCCAACTAGTCTTTTTAACTGTGGTATTGTTTTAGGTACAGGGAACTCAACTAAAGCCTTTATACGATCGGGATCTGGTGAATAATTACCTTCTGTGATGACATGACCAATGTAATTAATTTTAGAAACGGAAAATTCTGACTTCTCTAGATTGATCTCCAAATTGTATTTCTTTGCAGCAGCAAGAAATGTACGTTGGTTAAAATCGTGCTCTTCTTAATCTCGACCACCAATAATGACGTCATCCAAATATGCATGTGCGTTGAAGGTTGTTGTCGGCTATGAAATTGTCTATG
>CABFPE010000351.1:104729-119730 GCA_900660155.1 Hofstenia miamia | reverse complement strand
ATATTACACGAAAACCTGGCATTAAAAAAAAATCAGCTGACGTATGCCTCTCCAGAAAATCTCTTCCCAAGATGCATTGACACACCAATCCGTTTGTCACTTTAAACACCTGATCGTATATGAGTATGACCCAAGAGTGAGTTTCGCATTGCAAATGCCGACGATGTTGCATGGAGAAGTGTCAGCCATTTTAATAGATTCTTGCCAATCCCGCACGGTCAGGCCAGCTTTTGTGGTTGTCTCCTTGGATAGGAATGAATGTGACGAATCAGTAACTAGCAATGCTTCAACCTTGATGCGGCCATTCAAAGTTACAGGCGCAGTACCGCTTTCTTCTTGCAGAAGAGGCTCCAAAGCGGCAATTTCCAGTAAAATAATTGTATCTGGTTTAAACTTGTACTTCAGTTTCAATTAATGAACCTAAATCACTTTCAAATTCCTTTAGATAGTTTATATTGGAATCATTATCTATAACATCAATTGTACCAGNTACGTGATTTAGATTCCATAGGTGCATCATAGTTACCAAAGAAGTTTTTTCTTTTTATTACAAGAGCAAGGCCCTTGTATTATAGATCAATTCCATCTCTTGCCAGAAGTTTCACATTAATTGTTGTGGGGGTTATGCAAGTAATATATTTGAATGTTTCAATTATTTCAATGTATGACTTTCTCATTGACATATCCTTCATGACCTGATTATAACTTAATATAGATTTATTCAAGTACAGCTTGTTTTCTTTTGCCAGCACAGGAATTTCCAGTAAAATAATTGTATCTGGTTTAAACTTGTACTTCAGTTTCAATTAATGAACCTAAATCACTTTCAAATTCCTTTAGATAGTTTATATTGGAATCATTATCTATAACATCAATTGTACCAGTGTTTAAGATTAATGTCTTTATCTTAGTATCAGGATACATTTGGACTATTTCTTTAATTCCATTAGTGTTTCTACCTGAATAAGAATGAAATGCTAATTTCTGATTACATAGAAAACGATCATTTCTAACATTATTTAGCAAAGAATTACCAATGCAAAGAACATCTGTGTCTTTAGATATTTCCTTGGTTATAGATATTTGGAATGATCGTGATAGGGGTTTTGTAGGCATTTCTTCTGCATCTGTGAAGTCCATAGATGTAGCAATATCTGTGTATTGCATTAATTGACGTTCTTCATTTATGGATTTCTTAAATAAAAAATAGAGCCTCTGCAGCTTCTTCTTTTGGTAGCTTTACAAAAAGGTTGTGTAAATTTGTCTTAGCCTTCGATAATAAGTAAGATTCAGCTTCTTCTAGGTTATTAATTCCTTTGAAAATATCATTTTTTAGTATATTTGAGAGAGAACTTGAAAACGTGTCAGGAGCATACTTGATTAAAATTGATATATTTCACTATGATTTACATGTTTAATAATGCCATTTACATATATATTAAATAAAACTGGCCCTAGTATTGTGCCTTATTGTCCTGAACTAATTTCACTTACTCTTTTAATATTATATTAAAATTGGGTACCTCTATTTAAAACATCCTCAAGAATGACGAGATTTCTCTTCAAAACAAGGATCCAGAAAATGATATCCCATTAGCAGAATTTATTCTAAGTGTTTTAAAAATTTAGATGATTTGGCATTTTTATAGATGACACATATAACTGTACGAAAAGCTGGAAACGGTTTGGGCTGGCGCGCGGGCTGGGGCGAAAAAAAATATTTAAGCGGGTTGCGGGTCGGGCTACAATTGTGTAATTAATGTTAGAAAACAGTTTATTTGGCTATTGTGCCATGCACAACTAATCTTGCTTCTATCTTATCAATTGCAAATTTCTATGATGTACTTGATTCGCCTGCTCCTAAATCAGTTACAATTCTCACACCGACAATTGAAGAAGAAACCTCCAGATATCTTAAGCTCTTTGTTGAGAATATAAAGGGTGTTCCATTAAGACGGATCGAAATTAACAGTAAATGAAACAGTGTTATCGGTGAAAATTTATTGAATTCTCTATTGGATCATGTCGTCTGATTCTTGAAAAATATGTATGAAATGCAATATCATTCAAATGTCCATCAAGGCTTCCGCGGCACACCTCCACTCGATGATCAAAGTCAGTCTAACAGAATTCCCGGCTTCATTTTCGAACAAATACGGCTCGAGGTTAGTAAACTGACTTAGAAAGCGATAGACTAACAACTCTTGTAACTCTAGAGTTCCCATTGTATATTGTGATCTTCCTCCATCTTTTCTAAAGATAAGAACGAATTTTAATTTTAATTATACCCGTCAATACACCGTAAACACTTTTTTCAAAATCGTCTATTGGCTTGAGATGTCGAAATTGTAATGTACCTTTCAATTCAGTAGGTCTTGCACGCGCTGATTTTGAAGTAAAATCCAAAGAAGTGAGTAGCAATGTCAGTTATACAAAACAAAAATTTTCTAAGCTAACTTGCTGACATATCATAAATATCATTAACTTATATCACGGTCCTATGGTAGAATATTCCAAATTATTTAGAACTAAGGTTGGACAATATGTTTTGCTTGCATTAGCTGTATCTAGTGTAGTTGCTTGAAGTGTTTAGGACCAGAATATTATTGACCCCAACCCTATTTAGTGCGAACGGGGTTAACACCAGCATCTAAATGACCACCAGTCCCATTAAATTTTCTAGCCCAGGCAATGACACCATCACTTCTATTTTGTGCTAAATCGAAAAAATTATGCTACAAAAAAGAAATCCAACTTTTTTAGCAAAAGGTGTTTGAAATAAATATTTTTTCTAATTGTGATAAACTAAATTGCAGTCTTGGATTGGTTTTTATCATTAGATTTTGCCACTGTCAAACAGACTGTTTCAGTAAAATCTGGCATTTAATTTTATTGGGGTCAGCCTCCTCATACTCAGTCACATTAATACCGCAGCCTTCTTCCAAATGAATGTCTTCAAATAAGATTTTATTTTAAACTTTTGTGAATTAAAGCCATGTCATCATTTGTGTTATTTATTTGTGGTTTCAATGACATCTTAAAACACAGTTTTTGTAAAATAATTAGTAATTAATTGGATGACATTAGATTATCACAATTGAGTGTATTAGATCTTTAGGCAATATTAAATTACAATAATTTGAGACAAATTATACACTATTACGCTTGAATCAATTTAAATGCATTTAAAATTAATAAATTTATGTGTCACAGATTCGAATTTATTTTATTTTGACACAAATTGTAGCTCAAAATGATGTAGCATCGCAGGTATAATAAATTGCTCATTAACACCGTTATCAATAATAAAACGTGGAAATAACATTTGATGATTTCTATGACCTCGTCTATATCAAACTATGACAGCTTGACAAACAATATTTCGCTTCATTAGTTGGCTTAATCTCTAATATATTACGCAGATGAAATTACTGTTATATAAGTTTAAAAGCTGCATACATATAATTGGTTCGAACTGGAATTGAATTACAACTATCTCTAAGTAGAAAATCTTGAAAATCCCATTCCAGATTCCCAACGCTAATTTTGGATGTTTTGACTCGCTAAAGTTTAGAAATGAACATATATTTTTCAAAAAGCCTATGATGAACATTTACTATGTTGTCAGTGTTTATGCTAGAGTTGGAATCAAGTCTGACCTGATGTCACAAAACTACATATGTTGGCCAACCGATCGGTATGCAGTTCGCTCAAATCTAAAAATTTGCAAGATTAACTCTGGTTTCGACAATATTGATAGGATGAGATTGAACGCTGTTACTATTAAGAAACACATGAACGCCTTGTTAACAAATAGTGTAAGAACAGCAATGGTTTACTCAATTGAGCAATACATTTAATTAATAACAAATTTAAACAAGGAGAAATTCTGTCAAAAAGCTAATATTCTTGTAATACAATGTGTCTCTTACCTACCCCATGATAAATATATTTATGTTCGAGTGCATACTGCGGGAGCAATGGCCAAAAAATAGGTTTTTTGTGAAAAAGTGCGATTCCCGCTAAATGCCTTAGAAATTTCGGACCGTTTTCCGCCAAATGTAAGGTTTTTGCATTTTCCATAGCAAAAATATATATATATATATATATATATATATACTGTGTAATAATTATTCAAAATTCATATTATTTATTGCATCGATTTGCCATCAATTATATAAAATTCAGTTTGAAATATATATTCGGCTTCTTATTTTCGATTGATAAAATCAACTACTCAATGTTGTTTAGATGAAAATTGTACGGAAGTATGTCGTGCATTAGAATCATAAATACTTGCCATTTCCTCAGATTGCTGTAAAAAATTTCCAGAAAATACTTTGATATTCGCATTTAATTAAATGTACCACCTACTACTTTTACTATGTAACCAAAAATAAATAAGCAATCTTTACCGAAATGACTAAAATGCGATTTTTCTTGATTTTGATAATATTGCGGCGTAGCGCCTCGTTGACCTGTTTAATTAATATATTTTTTATCTAAACATGATACTTTCAGCCTGTCTGTCGCCAGTTACTTTAAATGCAATTCAAATCTATTTGCTACATGTATGCTAAGCACATTTTCTACTAATATTTAGGGCCTACTGATTGAATTTTACGTATATAAATCCATTGGAATAATTACCACTTTCTACTTTCGACTTTAAAATTAGAAAATGCATAAAATACTTATAACCGACGCAGGGTGACCGTTAAATTATATTATATAGAATAAATTTTTTTTTCATACTATGCATATTTCAACCTTCAGTACAATAAATGAATTTAAATCATACCTAAAATGCCAGAAATCAATAAAAGATAAAGTATACTTTTAAGAAAAAGTTGCATTTTGCCAGTGTAAATTTTAATAGCAGCTGTACTCTTATGAAAAATGAGTGCGTCTTAGCAGTAAATTCAATTGTGGATTTTAAGATTGATTTATTGAAAAATTTATATTTGGCCTTAAAATAAATACCGTGTTCACTAATTGAAATGTTTAAATATATACAAAAGATGCAAATCAATTGATAGGCAACTCTGTTTTCTTTAGAGATGTTCATTTTGAGTAGGTGAAGTGATTGTCTTTAAGGATTATTTCCTGTGAAATATATGGGAAGCAAATTATTTTTTGGCAGTATCAGGCCTGTGTAGGCCTGGAATTAGCGGTAGTGCAATCCTTCATTTGTTACATGAGACATTTGAAAATATATACTTGCACAAATCATACGATGCATAGGCATAGTCAGGATCGAACCAAAATTGCATCACTAAGGGAAATTCCACATGAAAAAATCCATCATTAACTGACACTTGATAAATATAAATAATAATAACGAAAAACTATTATTGACATTCAGAATCATAGTGCGATATTTCTTCCATCATTTTCATTCCAATTATTGCAATAATGTACTGCATAAAACAATAAATTCGATTAATTTATTGAGTTAGCAAAAATCTATTGATAGCTTGCAATATTTAATGTCTAACGCTTGCTTCCAGCTTTTGCTTTTTGATTTTGGCAATCGCATTTTCTGCGAGGGTCTATAGGGACCACAATTTCCATAACAATACTGGCAATAAGCACCACCCTATGTATTAAGATAGGAACTATCACCTGAAAGAAAACACGTGCATGGAAATGCATTTGATTTTAACGTTGTTAGGACAGTGTCACATTATCCTGATATTGTTGGTGAAAATATTTCTCATTTGAACTTAAGCTAAATGTTTTTGAGTGATGGCAGAATGTATTTATTGTTAGGCCAACACCACTATATCCTGCTAGCATTGGTGAAATCAAAGGCTTGTTTATAAGGCTTTGGCGATGTAACTTCGTATGAATGATATGACAAACCAGATTTACAGCTGGAAATTAATTAAATAATGGGTGAGAATAAATCCAATGAAATGAGATTAGAAATTTAAATGCCATTACTGTCAGTTTTTTAGGAATTGAAATATCTGCATATGAATGCAAATTTCTTCCAACAACTAAAATGTTCACTGATTTTCTGGACTTGGCCTCCTGGCTCAACAATTATTACATGCCTAAAAAACTAAAAAATATTCAAAGTTTTTGGATGAAATTTATAATATATTTGCTTCCTATTCGACTTTTATTNAGTAGTATAAAAAACTAAAAAATATTCAAAGTTTTTGGATGAAATTTATAATATATTTGCTTCCTATTCGACTTTTATTTAGCTTTTTGCGCAATCTAAATTCCTTTTTATAATCAGTAGTATAAAAAACTAAAAAATATTCAAAGTTTTTGGATGAAATTTATAATATATTTGCTTCCTATTCGACTTTTATTTAGCTTTTTGCGCAATCTAAATTCCTTTTTATAATCAGTAGTATAAAAAACTAAAAAATATTCAAAGTTTTTGGATGAAATTTATAATATATTTGCTTCCTATTCGACTTTTATTTAGCTTTTTGCGCAATCTAAATTCCTTTTTATAATCAGTAGTATAAAAAACTAAAAAATATTCAAAGTTTTTGGATGAAATTTATAATATATTTGCTTCCTATTCGACTTTTATTTAGCTTTTTGCGCAATCTAAATTCCTTTTTATAATCAGTAGTATAAAAAACTAAAAAATATTCAAAGTTTTTGGATGAAATTTATAATATATTTGCTTCCTATTCGACTTTTATTTAGCTTTTTGCGCAATCTAAATTCCTTTTTATAATCAGTAGTATAAAAAACTAAAAAATATTCAAAGTTTTTGGATGAAATTTATAATATATTTGCTTCCTATTCGACTTTTATTTAGCTTTTTGCGCAATCTAAATTCCTTTTTATAATCAGTAGTATAAAAAACTAAAAAATATTCAAAGTTTTTGGATGAAATTTATAATATATTTGCTTCCTATTCGACTTTTATTTAGCTTTTTGCGCAATCTAAATTCCTTTTTATAATCAGTAGTATAAAAAACTAAAAAATATTCAAAGTTTTTGGATGAAATTTATAATATATTTGCTTCCTATTCGACTTTTATTTAGCTTTTTGCGCAATCTAAATTCCTTTTTATAATCAGTAGTATAAAAAACTAAAAAATATTCAAAGTTTTTGGATGAAATTTATAATATATTTGCTTCCTATTCGACTTTTATTTAGCTTTTTGCGCAATCTAAATTCCTTTTTATAATCAGTAGTATAAAAAACTAAAAAATATTCAAAGTTTTTGGATGAAATTTATAATATATTTGCTTCCTATTCGACTTTTATTTAGCTTTTTGCGCAATCTAAATTCCTTTTTATAATCAGTAGTACTTGAGGTAAAAATTTTATTGTTTTCACTGATATTATATTCTCCTATGTACCACAAACGGAGAAAGCGATCGAATTTCAAAAATACGATTTTATCAACAACAAATGCAAATCAAATCGACAACAAATGCTATAGAATTTACATTAATTTCTTGTACTCTTCGAACTTAATTATTTTTTTTAATTTCAATGAACAGATTTTATTAGACATTTTTAATTTAATTTTGGTCCAGTAAATCGAAAATTTAAAAACAAATTTTAAACAATATCGGCCGAATTAGCACGCTTAGGACTAAGTTTTCGCCTCATTTCCATATCTATAAATACGCATGTATTTTTATGTACATTATTACGATAGCTATATACATAATTATTTCAGAATGAATATTTATTGATTTAATAATTCTAAATAGGGCAATGCGTAATTGTACAGATAGGGTAAAAGATATTCGGCCACTTAGAAAAATATTGATTGCAAGTACTAGTAATACAAGTTGACAACGTTTAGCTGGACTGCATTAGGTTAGTTTTATTAAATTTTCTATTACAAAAAAATTAGAAATACACACAAGTAAGTTCTAATTTTTAAAAGGTTTGTGAATTTACATGATCAGAGATATTTTGACCATGATAGTATGATATCAAAACAGCAAATTTTTGCACCTAAAGTTTTTTCACCACAGGTTGCACACTTTGTGACATTCAGTGCCCTACCATTATTAAAATCAATGCTTGGCAAATAGAATTCCTTTTGTTTGTTATACAATCTGTAACAAATTTGTGATGTTCATATTTAAACTTATTTCCTTTTTTCCTATATTAGTGCTATAGTTAGTTGAAACATTTATAAATGTATTATGAGAATGGATTTTAAACAATTCTAGTGACATATTGAATCTAGAAATAACTATTTATGCCTCTTCACGCATGCGCATGTTCCTCTTATTAAAAGATGCGCTTTTCACAAACAAAGGAACTATTTATAAAGCTCTATAAATGCAACCATGTTCTCTGTCAACATTTGTAAAATGCATCGTGAGTTTTACCGCTGAATCCGAGATAGTCAACTTGTTATTTATCTCGGAGTCCGTGGTTTTACCCACTTCTTTACGAAAACAAATGCTTAATTGCCAGGGACACTCGTGTGACGAGAAAATCAAAAGCGATTAGATTGCTGAAATCAGGTTGGACAACAATTTTGAAGGGGTGATGCACGATCAAACTTTATCGTGGATTTATGTAATTAAGTTTGACACACAAATTTGACCGTGTATCACCCCCTTTAGAGAAGTCTAGCAATTATTAATTGCAATCAATCTTACACAATGTTTTTAAGAAATCAGTTTAATAAACTAACACGAAACAATATTTTAATAAACTTTCTTGCATGTTTTCTAAATTTAATACATTGTGGAGTATGTCTGTGTCCACCAGAAGCAGTTTTAACTATAACAACTTTTAAGCTTAACATGAAAAAGCGCTATTAGGTAACATTAAAATTTTGTAGTCATTGAGGATTTTGTAAAGTTTTATCATTAACAGCATTTTTGTAACTGTTTAAATATTCAATATTACAAATTTTTTAATTATCGCTGTCAAAAGATTAGTTGAAATTGATATGAAGTTTACTATGACAATAATTCATTTTTTAAATCACTCTCAACTTTTGTAATTACATAAAAATGTTAAGCATTGATTACATTTAATTTTAATGCATGTTATGTAAATAATTAGTGCAAATAATAATTTGATATAATTCAAATTTAATTTGAATATGCATTGATGCAAAATATTTAGTTTATCTATAATTTCTGAAGAGAGATTAGAGAAATTCCTTTTAAAATTCACAATTGCATCTATATAAGAATAAATGCAGATAGGAATAGTGCGAAAGTAAATACCAAGTATTTTTAATATCTGTTTTTTTGATTGCTTCTTTTCTGCATTAAATCAAAGCTCAAATTGCCATCATTATAATGTACAGCGTACACTTTTAATTATTTGTTGCAACTTTGCTTTCATGCCCATCAATTACCTAAAGGAAAATATAAAAATAGATTTTATTTTCAGAATTAAATAAACTAATAGTAGAATTCACGTGAACTTTTTCAAAATACACCTACACCGATACTTATCAGCGATAATGGCAGCCTTTGCTGTTTCTATGTTGCAATGCTATTTGGATTTCAACAACTAGTATAAGGAATAAATCCTTTGGCGCACTAATGCAGTCTAGTACTGATCACACTGTTAAAAATTTTACTGGCGTCCATTTCTATACCTTTTAATACCATAAATTAACGGGATACCGCAAATACCAGAAAATGAAAAAATGAGCGTAATTTCTTAAATAAGTTTTCAAAAATAATTTTATTAGTTTAGATTGACTTTTTTTAATAAAACCAACTATTTGATCTTGTAAATTCGAAACCTAACCCTCTAATGCTTGTAGTTGCACATTTGCAAATTCAATGAAATCCAATTTCTATGCTTATTCTGAGCAAAACCGTAATGCTTATGTACCAATTTGTTAGAATAAACACATATCATTTGTGAAATACTTAAATCTTGAAATTGAAATTGTATTTTTGGCTGTTATAAATAGGCATATTTTGTTTTTCTTAAAATACAAAAATCGAAATTTTAAGAAATATTTTACGAAAATTTTTTTTCCATTCTCAGAATAAAGTAATCTCAGTGATGCAATAATTTTGAATGATTTTAGTCCGTTGCTAGCTGCTAAATTCATTCAATAAAGTAAAATTGCAAATTTGCAACTCCGTGAGGCGAGGACATCATTTAAGGGTGATCATTAAAAAAGTGATCTTAATTGTGTATCAAATCAATGTTTGTTGTCAATAGTTTTGTAATGAAGTCTGCTATAGATGAGCTTGTAGATGCAAAGATGTACTCAAATAAATCTAGGGACTGTACAATTACCTCGCATGCAGATGATAATCCAATCAATCCTAGTAGTCAATATTTACAAAAGGCTTTAATAACAATGTCTTGATTAAGACCATTCAGTCGTTTAACACTTTTGATACCCCTCCTGCCAGGAGTTGCAAATATGCAAACAAACCAAATAAAATATTGAAATATTTACAATCTAGATTCATGATGGAATATAATTTCTATGGCCCCTTAGTGTACGAAAAACAAAAAAATATTTTTGAACATATTTTCTGTGCTTGGCATTGCAGGGTTAATAGAACCAATTATGAGAAAGCTAAGCAATTAATCAAAAGGATGCGGAAATACTGTTACGATCTAAAGTAAACGTATAGAGAATTTTTTCTTAATAAAAGCATTGAAGCAAGGGCTAACTATAAGCATTGAAAAATTCAATATGTTAATGGAGGACATCAGAAATAAAATTTTTTTAAATGTAAGTAAATTCAATTTTAAATTTGAAAAAAATAGGAATCCGTTATTCTAGCAACCTAATATTAGAAAGAAACAGTTTCATTTTACATTAGTTGCCTATTACGATCTCATGCAACAGATTAAGCATTGATATAGAATATGGGAAAATTATAAAAGCTCCAAGAAAAAATCAATCACCTTTTTTGAATATACAGGCATTACTGGGCATAAGGGGAAATTTCTTACTGGGTACTAAAATGTTCATTAATCTTTTCCGCATGTATAACATCTTTCATTCTAGATAGTATTACCCTGATATTCATCAAAAACCTATGAATCCCCATAGCAATCGATTAATTTTTCTTATGTAGCTTATTTTATATTATATAATTCCAAAAATTTTTATTACTAAATGTATGTTTATCATTACTATGTTGCAATCATAAATCAAGAATACAAGGGCGCTTTAATATATCAATTGCATAATTTTCAAATTTTACACACTTTGATAGCAAAATAACAAAATAGATAGGACAAAACGCAATTACATATTTTTCAGTGTTGATCAAATTATGAAAAATGCTTTGAGCATTTTTATTTTGGGACTATAAAATCACCACTGAAGTTCGCTCAAAGAACTTATTTAGTCTGAAATGTGACAAGTGGGAAACAGATTATAAATAGAATATTAATTTTGTAGTTTTTTTCTGAATGTCAATGAGCCATTTGTGAACAAAAATGTGTTTGTCATAAAAAATGCATAACTTTATGGATTTGAATAAATGTAATCCATTTGAATATATTTACATATTACATAAAACACATAAATCAAATAAATTTAACTTAAAAATTTATTACAATGTATGCTAATACAATATTCCTGATATTCCCATTCGCAACAATTAGTTTGGAAAGTAGACATAAAAATATATTGCAAAAAGCGCAAAGTTTTTTTTACATATCTGTACCAACCTCTTTACTTGAAATATAATAAAATATAAACAACATTTGCAAATTTTGTCTAAATAGAAGTTATAAGGATGAACCATGTGATAAGAAATCGTCATAGAACTGGTATGGGAGGCAGCTGGAAAAAAAATTTTTGGTACCACAGAATCTTAATGCACATAAGATTTCAGTGCAAGTGTTGAAAGATGTATAGTATTCAGACTAGGTGCATGTATACCGGTGGATTTGGTGTATTTAAGTCCCATGTTTCTTAGTGCTATTGTCCTTGGTTGCTTCAATCAAACTATTTTTAAGCTAAGATTTTTAGCTATATGCGCAGGTCATGTCATTATATTTTGTACAAAGAGAAAATTCAAATATTTCGCTTTGTTGCAAATAGAATGGGTAATATTTTTGTCCACGGTGTGCAGTTCTTAAAAATGTTTCACTTTTTTTGGAATTAACATTTTACGCGAAACGCTTGATAGTCATTTGCAACTTTATATCATTTTCTAAAAGGTCAAATGTTGTAGGTTAAATTTTACCTGGCAAACAAACTTAGATGTTTAGAAGTATTAACATTTTTCTACATATAATATGGTTTGCTCTTTCGAACATATGTTGGGCTCATCAATCTCTATCAGATGTTTGATTTTTGTATTGTTTTTTTATAAAATCCTTAGAGTCTGTTTGTTGATGATGTACTATTTGGGTCTGCCATAATTTGCAAATTCTGCATTTTGGTTTGGGATTTAACTAAAAATATCTGTTAAATTGTTAAATTATATATATATTTTTTTCCACAGTGCTTCTAAAAGAGTACACCTATATTTAATCATAAACAAATAAAGCAATGTGTAATTCTTACATGTATCTGCATTTACCAATATCAACACAAATATTTATTAACTGTATAACTTACTCATCTATTAATATGACTTAATGCAAGATTGAGAACTCTAAGCTTAAATTAGATCGCTCTACTTTTAATTCCAAAAAATTTAGAGCCCACAATTAGGCTAGATATTGTTACTAAAACCACTTTTGAAATTCTTCGGATAGAAATACGAAATCCTTCTTCCAAAAACAAAAAAACTGCTTATTAATATTTCTTCTGCCCACACAAGCATTTTCGAACATTTCTTCAAACAATTAGAAACAGAAATTATAAAGAGCATTAAATGGAAGCAAAGATATTATTATGATGGGAGACTGGAACCCTAACTTCTTGGACAGTAAACATAAGTCTAAAATATTAAATTTTTTATCAAATTTGACCTAAGAATATTTATCACTTACACCCCATCAAGATGTGCTCCACAGAGTGAAACATTGATTGATTATTTCTTCGTCTCTAAACATTCTTTAAATTACAAGAATTTCCTCACTCAGATCATGGTATAATAAGTTTATGCTGTGATTCAACTCGCCTTCTAAGTTCAAGTAAAATATGGATAAAAATAAAAGAGAAAAATGCCGGTAATGTACAGTTACTAAACGAGAAGCCTAAAAATAAGAACTGGGCTTCAGTTTATAGTGCTTTAACTCCCAATGAAATGTTCAATAGGTTTTCAAATATATCAATTTATCATCTTGATAAATACTGCCCAGAAAAATCAATTTTAAGAAACGAAAACCCAATTATGACAACAATTGAAATAGAAGCTCAAAAGTCAAAATGGATATTTATTAATTCATTGTTTAACAAAACAAGCAAAGTCTTTACTTCTGTACAAGAAATTCATCATAATGGCGAAATAATTTAAAATGTTAAAAACATTTACACAATCTTTAATAAGGTTTTTTAAAATCTAAAACATAAAACACAAATACGATGAAAGAGTCAAAACTTTTGCACCAAAATTTAGCTTTCGTTAAGTAACAAAATATGAAGCTTAAAAAATCTCAAAATTAAGAAATATATCAAATATAACCGTTTGGTACTTAAAAATTGTAGCCGATTTAATGCTAATCCTTTCTATGATATTTTTAATATTGTATTAGATATTCTATTTTCGCGGACCAATTAACAATAGTCAACATCACACCGGTTTACAAAAAAGACGACCCAAATGTATGTTCATTTATCTCCCTATTTCACTTACATCACTTATTAGAAAATTTTTAGAGAAACTATTCTCTGATCAAATCAATGAAAATTTCCCTAAACATAATAACTTATCCAAAATGCAGTACGGATTTCGGAAAGGAATATCTACTAATGATGCACTGATTTACCAAACTGTAAAATAGAGCAAAGATATAGATGACAATGAGTACTGTGCTATAGCATGTGTTGATTTGTCAAAAGCATTTGACTCTCTAAACTAAAAAATTATTATTTTTTAGCCATTTGCATAAATATTTACAGGTGATTTTCGACAGCAACTTAAATTCTCATAAACATTAGAAAAAAAATTAGTAAGAAATGGCAGTTTCTATTACAGCAATAAGTAATTGTTTCACCTTCTATGTATTAATGCCAAAATTCAGCTTATTCATGCCTTAGTCTTAAGTCATCTAAATTATGCGTGTATTTTATATAGTGGAATTGACACGCAATCTCAAAAACTTAAAATACAAACAAATTGGCAATAAATATTACATTAGGCTGTTTGCATAGAAAACAATAAGCTTACGACTAATTAAAAAGAAACTTTTCGAAGCCAATAATGAAAAGTTACAGAACATCTTTATGTAAATTTTACAAAATTCTCAAAAAATGTCTCTCCGTGCAATTCAACAAATTTCTCTAAATTTAGGACTAGAAACTTTCATAGAGAACGGACCTTAGTAATAGCAAGCAAAATCGAAGATTCTCTTACTAATACATCGATCCGTCTATGGAATGAATTGCCTACAGAAACTAAAAAAACCAAAGCCTCTAAAAACCTTTAAAACTAAAATAACACAATTATGTAAATCGCATAGGCCTCAATTGCTCGAATGTAAGTGGAGAGGTTTTAAATTTATTAACGCTGACTATATTATATATATGTATATTTTAGTGTGCATGTATCTTTAGACGCAATTTTGTACTGTGACCAATATTTATATTGTTAAATTTAGTGTAAAATATAGTTTCTATTTTTTTCACAGCACTATTTATAAACACTAAATTAGATAAAAAATACTTTTTGAAAGACTATATGTAGGTTGTCAATATTAATAACCCAAGAAATTATAATTCCTGAATTTACATGACATAAATAATGCATTAACTAGCTTTTGAAAATAAAAAGCATAATATAATGACCAAGTTTTTTAATCAAATGCAGAATTGTAATTTTTTTTAACTAAATTGCTATCACTCACACACCATGTTGTGTTTTGTACACAACAGAACCTACGATTTTACACAACCCATAACGGAAACCTGGACAATTGAGATGTCATATT
>CABFPE010000351.1:87507-104708 GCA_900660155.1 Hofstenia miamia | reverse complement strand
ACACTAAATTAGATAAAAAATACTTTTTGAAAGACTATATGTAGGTTGTCAATATTAATAACCCAAGAAATTATAATTCCTGAATTTACATGACATAAATAATGCATTAACTAGCTTTTGAAAATAAAAAGCATAATATAATGACCAAGTTTTTTAATCAAATGCAGAATTGTAATTTTTTTTAACTAAATTGCTATCACTCACACACCATGTTGTGTTTTGTACACAACAGAACCTACGATTTTACACAACCCATAACGGAAACCTGGACAATTGAGATGTCATATTTAATATTTTACAGAAAAATTTAATTATTGGGGGGGGCTGCAGCACAAGTCATATGCAAATATTTTGTAAAAATTGTGATATATACTAGCTTGTAATCTTTATATATATTTACAACATATTGCCTATTTACTGAATAGCTTATTGCCTTCTTTCTTTTTCCAATGTGAAACTTAAATATATAATTAATGCTGTTGTTAAGTTTGTTATATTAGTTTCTGATTCATTACTGTTTTTAATGCTTGTGACTTAAACGTCAATCGCTTGCGCAGCGTGAACAAATTAACTGGATGAGTTGATTAATTTCAATACAACCTGGAGTTGGACTACTCTATCGTAATGATACAACAAAATGTGATTGATTAATCAATGTTAATTCAACCGACATGATACGGTATTTCGTATTACAAAAATTTATTCTATGTACGCATTTTAAATTTTCACAGCCATCCCTAATTTGAGTTGTTTTCATTCATTCGCATTTCAGAATTGCTTAATTAAGATTCCAAAATTTGTTAGTTCGTTGTAAAAAACCTAAACAGCATAATTTTAGAACCGAATGAAAAATTATAACAAAAATAATAAATACTGTAACCAATGAAGAATCTGCAGGGGTATTTCGGGAGAGGGGTAATTCCTTTCCGGGGTAAAATAATTATCTCCCGGAGTAACAGCATCAGATTAATATACAATTAAGCAGATGACAAAAGATGTGATGACACCGTTGGTTAAGGAAATAACCTTGTGAATTTAAAGAAAAAATAACATTTAAAATACCAATATTAACTATTTTAGAGAAAATATAAATATTACATATTAATAGAATTTGTAATTTAGATGAAGAGAATACTTAGCAGTAAGACATTATTAGCTCTTAAGTTGCTAAGCTCAAAGATAAGGATTTTGTGGTAATCGAGATAACTTTCGAAACATTGCAGTATACCTTGGTGATTTTCGTATTTCTGGGGCGGTAGGCTTTGGCAAAATGATGTTGTGGTAAGGTAAGTTTTTAAAAAATTTCTACCTCGCACACCTCTATTGGAAGTTTCTCAAAGATCAAGAGCATTCTATAGCGAGAAACGATGCAAACAATTCTTAACTTGAGTTCGGAATTCGCAAAATGTCGTTTTACATTGTATATATTAGTTTTATTGGTTTTCAAAAACGGTATGACGTTTTTATTGAGGTAAGCAAAATGTTCTGCCTACAAATGCCACATCGAGAACAGCTGTTTTGGGAATAAATGCGAATTTCTCTAAAACCTGCTTTTTTGAGAATCGGTTTTACTTCAAAAACTAGTTAATCATCAAAGCATTAGTTTCTTAGCCTACCCAACTTTGGTCCAGCAAAATGAAAATTTCTAGACTTGCTTTGGCAAGGATCCAAACAATTGATATACAATGTGATGCAATAGCAATGATATATATTTGATTTGCAGAATTCGGATTGGGTTCGGCTGAACTTGGGCCACGATTTTCTGTCAATGTCCATTTCTGGCTTCACCTGAGGTAATAGTCATATCATTGAAAAAATAAATGAATAATTTATCTCATGTGAACAGCATGGAAATAGTGTGTTTCTAATATTACCTTTATTAGTTTTTAAGACGCAATATACTTGCTTTGATCATTTTATTTGACAGAGAAAAAATGTGCAGGAGGGAAAGATTAAACATTTTAGTGAACTCGTACTACCAAAAAAACCAGACATGGCTTCAGCTTCAGTGGAACCAGTACCTCCGGAAGTTCAATCTTAGATTCAACTATAACTTTCATTTCTTATATTATAAATCATTGCATTATTAAGGATAGACTGCTTTAAAGGTAAAAACTGTGTAAACTAATTGCACTTAACACCGACGCAGTCTTCTTCAATTGCATGAATGCATGAATGGATGTCTTTTTCTAATTTAAATGCGCAAAAGATACCATTTACATGTCGGGAATATTGTAATTGCAAAAATTAAATTCCTTCGTTTTTAAAGCATTTTTCATTAAATTCAAGGCAAGAAGTTTCTTAAAGTGGTTCCCAATGGAAGAATAATGCTGGATTTCCATGTGCATGTTTATAAATATTACCATTAATGTTTGGAATATAATTAAAATGTTGAGATTTCAATGATTTATTGGTAATTCCGGATGTATTATAATTAAGTGATTAATGGGAACGAATGAAATGTTATTAAATGCACAACTTTTTCACAGCTGTTTTCGAAAACTTCGCTTGGCACTAATAATGGAGGCACTAAACAAGATTACATTGTGTGATTATTGGGTTATTAATGTTTATATTAGAACAAAGGTTCTACTGTTGCTAATAAAATTAGTATTAATGCCTGTAATTTCATGTAATTCATGTAAAATTTTATGATTTCTTCAAGCATAGAATTTATTTTTCTCAGCCCAATATATGTACATGTATGGTATGTACCATGTATGATATCACTGGTAAAATAATATTTTATACTAGGAGTTGCCACGCTGTCTTCCAGCAATAAGTTAACCAGCATTTATTATGTAAGCGAGTAATAATTGGAAATAGATAATACCCTCAATCAATTGTCGAATTATTTTTAAAATTGCTCTTTAATTGATCATTCATATGTAAGTAGTTTTATAGCAATCAATTTGAATCGATTCTATTTCATAAGCTAAGCATTAAATAATTCTTTCAAACCAACATAAAGTGAAATTTATATATCTTCATGAAATTTATGAGACAAAATAATGGAAATTTTTACGAACTGTGATAACTACTTTGAAAGCTTGATATTTTAGCGACTGTTATTTATCAAATTTATTAGTCTTGTTGCATTTGCTTACAGTTAAAATAATGTAAAATTACGCCGCATAAATGTATAAATGTATATTTGATTTGATACAAATGCTTTTGCACTTTATATGAATTTTTGGAACGCACTTAGAATAAGGCATCGTATTTTTTTGCTGAATTGAAGATTTATTAAAATCAGTGAGCATCGTTATCTTATGAGTTTTGCTAAAGTAAAATAACGTATAAAATTAAATTGGAATCATTAGCTGAAGAATGACATAAAGAATATTGTATTTTTTTCCAAAATACCTGAACAATAACGCGAGAGGTAAAAATAATTCCTGACAAATATGTCATTGAGAGGATAAAGAAGTTAACATTTTGCCTAACGCGTAAAACGGTTCACTTAATTTTATAAATCTTACTTTAAATAAAATTGTATAATAAATTAAAAACCTACTCCCTTTTGATGGAGGCCTAACCATCAAAGGAAACCTTAAAAGTATTGTGCGTTATCCGGCAGTCAGTAAGCGCAATTTCAACATGTAGACAGCAAATATGAAAAATGTAATTATTATATTTATTATTCCTCTAATAGAAAATCATTGATTTGGGAATTTTCTCATCTGCTCTATGTTTAGCTAAGAGTTATAAATAATGTGATTTATTACTTGGTTTAATGTTTCTTGAGTGTCATAAATTTCGATGGAAATCATATAATATTTGTGATTGAAAACATTCAAGAATGCAAAAATTAGTGGCTGTATATTTACAGACACTTAAAAATTACATACATGTCAAATAACACAATATATATATATATATATATATATGATTTCCAATGAGCATTTAACAATTGAACAAGTAGAAAACCAAAATTGAGGATAAACAGCAATTTCATTATGCACTTACAGTTACAAAATCATTTTGACTCTTAGGAAATATTCAGATGAGATTCCCCGTTCTCAGAGAAATTTCTTATTTTTTTATACTTCCCAGATCTCATTGACTAGGATTTCTGTTTGTTGTGTATGAGATTACGCTTGAAATTTATACATTTTGAAATGGTTTCCCTTTCGAGTGGATTTCAATTCAAAGAATAAAAATTCTGCCTCTCGAAATATAGATTATTAGAGAATTTTTGTTTGTTTGTGTGCAAAAACGTTGAATATGCAAAAAAGTGATTTCGCATATTTTTGCTATACAAAATACAGTTTTTACATTTTTTGTAGTACGTTTTCAGTGAGATGCCTTAAAAGCTTCACATGAGACCCCTGGGGACGGCTTAATCTTGTGATGGACTATACTATGATGAACAATTCCTTGACACACAATAACAATTGACGTAGACTTGCGGTTTGTATGAATCAAGTATACTTTTTTAATGTTTGCAATGAGCATAAGCCTTATATAGTCCTTATTAAATTTTGTGCAACAGTAATGATATTTCGGAAAAAGGTCCCACAAATTTATAAAATTTATTAATGTCACAACGTTTTTATATGGCCCTTTTTCGAATTCACAAAGTGTTTAATAATTCTCATTTTTTCCTTCTAAATATTGGATTTTCAATTTGAGTAAGGCCTACTTGTAATTGCTAAATCTTAGGAAAGCTTGCATTGATAATGAAGGAATACATATGCAATGAGGAATTAATGTTTTCTCACTATCCTTTCCGAGTTGAGTTATAACGTTGTATGAATACAATCAAAGTTAGATTGTTCAAGTAAAGTTTATGAGCAATCGTTCTATCGACAAGAAATCCATATTAGATTGAATATAAGAACTATGTTAATAAATCATACCTACTATCAAATTTTATCAATATTACCAGACAATGAATCCTGTAGTAGATCAATTGAAAAAATGGAAGTCATACATAAGCAATTAGATGTCAAAGCAGCAGCTCCTCTGATATGAAGTTGCATAACAAATTAAAGAGTTGTTTTCATCTGCACTACAACTAGTAGCAAATTACAAACTCGCAAGTGGATCCTGCAACTATGCAATAGCTTTACTATATCTGAAATCCACTTACTAATTCAAAAAATGAATTTATGTGCGACGAACTTACTGATCCACAAGGACAGAAGTGTCACATTATCTAGACATTTTTCTTCCCACACTAATGCTTTAGTTATTTAGATGTAGTAGTTTTGGACGAATGACATATACAGCTTTGTCCAATGCTGTACTTTATAACGCAGCACTAATTTTTTCTTGAATTCTTAATACATATGGTATTTTGCCTTCATGAATGTGGCGAAACTCTGTGCAATGCTGTATCAATGAGTTTTTAAAATGACAAAATTTACTGTTACAATTGATTTAATATTTTGCTGAAATTTCAAGTTTCCGCAAACTTTGTTTTGAAATTAACACAAAAGAAAAAAGCGCTTCCTCAAAGGTTTTTGTAAATTATTCAATTTTCAATTTATGAGAAATTAAAGTAACTTACGAACAAATTGATTAAATTTACGAAATCAGTCTTGCGACTAATTTTATGCTTACTTCGCTCTTATGTTGAAGCGATGGTTCTTAACCGAAGCTTTGTCTATATGATTCTAATTTTAAGAATAATAATACTTGCATAAATCAGAAAATAAATGCTGTCATTTGATTAAACCAGGGGTCAACAACTAATGAATATGGAGCATTTGGAATACATTTTTTCTGTGTTAAAGTTGGATTTCGTACTGTATACAGAGGTGTACTCGCGGGGTTGTTCGGAGGGGGAAATCCCACCTTTTTAAATCTGATTGGGGACCCAGTCCCAATGTTAAAGTTATGTGCTTGTTTGGGGTGCTGGGCTTCATTTGTTGAAAAACTAAATGTGGTCAAGAATAACTTAAAAATAAAGTGCTCAAATTTATAGCTCTAAATTTAATTTCTCATGTTTGGGATGCACTGAAAGAATAAAGACAATCATTTCACTAAACATGGACCAAATTTTAAGAATAGAAGAATTCTTATGCATTGATATGACCCTCGCTGCATTTGAAAGACACTTTCCCATCATGTAAATGCTCCATCCATTACAAATTTCATGTTTATTTTCCCTCATTAATGCCCTATTAATCCTATTTACACTATTCGATTCTAACATTGAAATTTAAGGTGATTCATGGATTAACTCTTTGTTATATATCTGAACTTATTTATCGTTTCAATCATATTTCAACCATCAGGATATCTCAAAGAAAATGACAAATGACTCATTTTACTTTAACCTAAGGATGAGCTTCTAATAAGATATTTTCTATGAATACAATTACGCCCTTGCCCTGTTCAAACTTGAAGGCAGTCCTATTCCAGCACAGCAGAATGCTTCATCAAATAATAACAATTTTGTCGCAATTGCTTCTATCGATTTGTCGAAAACATTTGATTCCATTGATCACTATATTCTTCTTAAAAAGTTAGAACACATTGGTTTCTATTCTAATAGTACAAACTTAGTAAAGTGCTACTGAAATAATCATTTTCAAAGAGTAAAGGTAAATGGTATATGTTCTAACTGAGGTAAAACTTACAAAGGTGTTCCACATGGTACTATTTTAGGGCCTCTATTTTTCCACGTTGTATGTAAGTGATTTAAACGGCAATTTAAGCTATAATTGTGGAATAGTGCAGTATACTGACGACACGTGTATATACACAAATGATAATGAAATAAAAAAATCAATTGGAAAATTAGCAACCGATTTCTCTCAACTGCTGAAATATTTTAGTATGCACCATTTAACTGTAATTCTCTCTTTCACAAAGATAATCGATCACACTCTTTCAATTTCTCGGGGTCAAAAATTACTCAAGTCGAATCCAGGAAAAAAATCTTAGAGTAACAATCGATAATAAATTGAACAATTCAAGTCACATACGCATAGTATTACACAAAATGGCAATGGGAATTAAAACTATTTCACATGTAAGCAATGGGCGAAATAGAATTGCAAGTGAAACTTTTTAGAAAATGGAGTGTCAAAATGTTGAAATCGCGTTCATTCTATGTTCATTCATGTTGATAAATTGTGCAACATTGGTCTTTGGAAGAGACATGACGATAATCATAGCAGAAATTAATGGACGCGGGCATCTACATGTCTCACGGCATACCTGAATACAAGAGGGAACAACATGTAAACGTGATGTATTGGAGTGTGGTGATCTTGGCAAAGATTTACGACAATTTAGAATTTATGCATTGAATTATTTTTATCAATAAGGTATTAATATTGATAATTTAAAAATAAATTGTGTCAACCTTTGCGAAGTACTTGAACGAAGTAATATTAATTAAGCTTTAGTTAGAAACGTTGTGATTGCTTAAGCTAATCAACAGAACTCCATCAATATGTGTTTGTAATACGGAATGCAGTTAATTGATACATGTATATGAATAATAGTAGCAATCACAATGACAAAAATTAAGATAACCCCTAATTCAAGCTATAAATCTATAATTTAACACTCTTTCAGGACTGTTCTCTTTTCTTACAATATAAATGAGTGTCTTAAATAATAAATTTAAGAAATGATATTTGTTATAGTTTTTGAGGACTCTTGTCCAGAGTTGGAGTTCTTAGGCCTATCCCCGACCCACCATGTGTTTTTTTATTGGTACTGATGCTGTCTTTTGCTTAATAGAGCCCCACAAGCATTAAACTGTGAATTCGATTGGATAATTTGCATAATGTATTGATTAATATGTGCATATCTTCTTAGTCCACCAACAGTTGTAATTTAATTAGGGTTGCAATTGCATTGTGTTAACTTTTACATTTTGTAATGTAAGTATTGATACAATTAATGAAGCCATTCCAGTTATCTTCTTACCAGGAATGCTTCCTGGATGAAATTACCTCTTTTTATCACTCGGAAAAAATATTAGTTTTACATATTCAATTATTGAAATGCTTTGCCAGCTTATATCGACTTACATCAGCACAAGGCGAGACATACATCTCAGAGACATTTTATATTTGTCAGCAGACAAAATTAATAGTTAGAAACAAAGCAGAGATGATTAAATTTAAAGAGAATTTTTCTATCATTTGAAAGTTTAACTTCAGGTAAATTTTGCTTTTGGTGATGTATTCAAATATTAACTAAGATATTAGGCCCTGGGCCCATTCCGGGCAAATTCCAACTCTGGGGCACTCACAACTAGGTAAATATAGTATTAAAATAGTGTATTTGAAAGACCAGTTTTTTTAAATTTGCTTGCTTCCGAAAGATCTAAAAATTATTTCAAAAATTGTTTTTTAAAAAAAATGTGGGTGTAATTCACTTTTCAAAGGATCATACTTCAAGTTATAACCATGACTATGGCTAAAAAACAAATATTTTGACGATATTTTGCTCAATAATAAACAATTTCTATTGTTATATAATGCCTAATTGATAAATTAACATGTCATGTTTGATAGGTGTATCAGAAACAAATATACATACAATTAGGCTCGTCTGATTGCTCATGTTCAGCTGTTACAAAGCATTTCTGAATAAAACTGTTCTTTGCTTTGCTTTCTGCGAAATGTTGAGTATTTTTCAAGTGGTGTTTTTTTGTAAACCATTAGAGTTTGTGTTGGTGGAATTTCTATTGTAATATTGTATATGAAATAAAGCATCAATTTTACTTTGGAAAACTAATAATTATCACAATAACGGCTAAGAGAAGGCATTACGTTACGAACATTTACAATTGAAGGAATCCTCCAATACCAGTTAAATGTTAGTTGCACCACATTAATGTTGCTTTAAAGACCTGATTTGATAACATAATTATGATGTAAAATTGACTTTACAGATTGCAATGTGCAAATTGAGTTAAATGTTTACACAATTTTCTAGCAGCACTGGTTTATGAATGATCAATGAATTATTCAATTTTCTTTGATGTGGGCTATGCCGTCAAAATGTTTTTAGTCACCTACATTTAATTTTATGAATGATCAATGAATTATTCAATTTTCTTTGATGTGGGCTATGCCGTCAAAATGTTTTTAGTCACCTACATTTAATATGTATAATTATAGCAATTCTACTTAGTAATACTAATAGATTCCATGTATATGCAATTAAATTTGCGCAGAAACCTATTTTTGACTATTAGTCAAAATATTTGACTATTAGTCAAAATATTTGACTAATAGGCAAAATAATTCAAAACCGNGCTTTAAAGACCTGATTTGATAACATAATTATGATGTAAAATTGACTTTACAGATTGCAATGTGCAAATTGAGTTAAATGTTTACACAATTTTCTAGCAGCACTGGTTTATGAATGATCAATGAATTATTCAATTTTCTTTGATGTGGGCTATGCCGTCAAAATGTTTTTAGTCACCTACATTTAATATGTATAATTATAGCAATTCTACTTAGTAATACTAATAGATTCCATGTATATGCAATTAAATTTGCGCAGGTAAATATATTTGACTATTAGTCAAAATATTTGACTAATAGGCAAAATAATTCAAAACCGCAATTTTGACTATAGTCAAAAGACTAATTGTGTGGCACCCCCTTAACATTAATTTCAACACATTAACTCAGTTAGGAAAATATTATTCCAATATTTTTTTAATATTATTAGAAATAATTCTATTTTATTGCATAATGTTTTAATAAATATATACCATCTTCAATTTCATTTG
The DNA here is from genome assembly GCA_900660155.1 of Hofstenia miamia. Taxonomy (NCBI): domain Eukaryota; kingdom Metazoa; phylum Xenacoelomorpha; order Acoela; family Hofsteniidae; genus Hofstenia; species Hofstenia miamia. The sequence goes on along the minus strand of CABFPE010000351.1, from coordinate 94,987 downwards.
TAGGAACATCGGAGACGCAATTTGAAATAACTTCTTCCTTTTCTGATTTTTCTCTTATATCCCCGAAACCAAGTGATAAACGTCGCGGTTGTTTTAATGATGGAGGAATTACAAACTGTGGGACAGTTTTTGGTGTCAAAACTAAAGGTCCACCAGGAAAAGAAAATGTGTAAGTCGCATTTCTCTTTAATCTACTCATTTTCGCAAGTAAACTTTCAGTTCTTCAATAATAAGAGCAATTTTATAATTGACTAACTTACATCCGCTAAGTGGCGTCACCATTTGCATTTGATAATGATAGTGTTAATTTAAATTACATTAATTTAATTTAAAAATTAGAAACTTAAGCAATTTGTAACTTCTTCATTAATTAAGACTTGAAAGATTCCACTTCAGTTTTTTAATTAACTCACTTTAAGACAAATTTTGAACGGAATTGTGTAATTATTTAAACGTAATATACACATTCAAGAAAGTAATTCGCAGATTAACTATTATTTTGGATGTATCACTTAGTAAACCAAAAAGTAATAAAAATTTAAACATATACATCCTAGAAAGACAGAAAATGAGATTAGCCATCGATCGGGATAGACAAAGGAAAATCGCTGTATAATAAAAAAATATCAGTTATTATATTAATACATACATACATCCCAACTCTTACAAATATCGAACAAAAATCTATTTTAATGATATCAGAATTGCGTTCTCTCTTCTCAATATTAGGAATTTTGAAATAGAAGTACTTATTTCATTGGATGGAAAAGCATTAATAATTTGAAGAATTCTGATAGGCAATTAATACCCGTTACCTGAAATCTTAGTATTCTTATTAGGGTTGATTAAGGATTGACAAATGAAATTGGGTTATATTTTTAGAAAACATTTACTTTTCTACAAACCGGATATTATAACTGGACGTAACCAAGGGGTGTCCAGGCAGCCTCTAATAAAATAATTTTTCCCGAAATTTAAGAAATTGCAGTATCTAAAAAAATTTCTAGCAAATATTTTTTCTACATATTTGGCGATTGCAATAATATTATTTTGAATAAATGATTCTAATTAAATCACATATTACATTTGAATAACGCGTGCATTACAGACATAAGTGACATCAATACCAGTTTTCAATATTACGCATGAAGAGTAAACATCTTATATCTATACAACGACAATTTTTGAACTCTGATCCCACTAAAAAATTCAGGATATGTTAATTGTTCTCTGCAATGCATTTAACCAAAATTCAGATTCATTTGCTGGGAAGCAGTCTACAACAACTAAAGGTACATTGTGATGGCTTTGTTTTAATTGGATACTGCTCTCAGACATGTCATTTGCTACTTCTGGTAAAAACTAAATATTACTGATTGCTTAAAGTACAAATGTGCAAAGATCATTCAACGACAAATTGAATGAAGAAGGTGTCTTTTTGAGGTTGGAGTGAGTTAGCGTGAATTGGCAGCTCATCCCTCTTTAAATGAACCATATGTGGCTCATACGTTTTCTAGCCAGCCTTGATAGCAGCTGCCAGCCTCATAGTCATATGTTCAGAATGCTTAAAACTATTTGATTTATCAAAATATTAAAATTAAACGTTGATTAGAGGTAATTTGTGCTGATATACAGTGCTGGCAATAAAGATCCGGACTCCATTAAATTTTTGGGAAAACCGGCATATTTACTTATTTTATTAATTGATATCTATACAATTGTCATCAAAAACAGTAGTAAGGCTTAAAATGTAATTATTATATAACAATACATCACAAAACATAAAATATTCACTAATATGCTAATATTTGGTCGAAAATCCCTTAGAAATAACGACTTCGCGCATTCTTCGGGGTAAAGAGTCATAAAGTTTAATTATATACGATTGTGGAACAGCATAAAACTCTTTTTCTACCTTCTTCCACAGTTCTTCGACATTATTAGGCCTTTGGTTGGCTATTTTTGCTTTTATATGAGCCCAGAGATGCTCGATTATATTCAAATCGGGGCTTTGAGCTGGCCAGTTAGGTAAAAGAGCAATCCCATTTTCCTCCATAAATCTCTTTGTTTCCCGGGAAGTATGGGCTGGGGCGCCGTCCTGTTGATAAATAGCATCATCTGGAAGGAATGGAAGAAGGTTATTTTGCAAAATGTCGATGTAAGCTCTTGAATTGAGGTTTCCAAAAATTCGCGTAACTTTCCTCAAACCAGCTCTGGTGATGAACCCCCAAACCATGATACTTCCACCGCCAAATTTAACCGAACCAGTTGTGTAACGTGGTTTCATGGCTTCTCTGGATCCTATGGGCCGCCTCACATAGGTCCGACGAGACGGACGGAGTTCAAATTTCGCCTCATCAGAAAACATAATTTTCGCCCAATCTTCAGTTGAATTTCTGACCTGTGCTTTAGCAAATCTAAGCCGTCGTATTCGTTGAATTCTCGTTAAATAAGGTTTTTTTCACTGCCACTCTACCAGCCACGTACAGTTCTTGCATAGACTTTTGATCCGTCGGCCCAATGTTGCTTAAGTTCGCCAGCAGTCAGGTTTGGATTAATTTTAGACTGTCTGATTAGAATTTGAATTGAAATTTAAAACTAAACCTGCATCGGTTGGCTTTCTATAAATTCCTGTAACAAAGCCACTTGCTGTTCTGCTAATGTTCACGTTTTACAAATAGAATAATCAAAAAGAAAAAAGAATCACAAAAGAAAAAAATAGATATGATTAATCAAAAACAAAGAATAAATTTTATTAAAGAAAATGTAAGATTTTTTTATACGATGCGAAAGCTTAGTCAACACCTACTGTAGAATTAAAATTAATTAGAAAGATATCCGATAAGACCAATGTTATTAATAAAATCAATTGCTCCTGTGGTGAGGACTAAATTGGATATAGTAGCAGACAACTAAACAGAAGAATAAAAGAACACGAAGCTAAGTCAAAAATATCAGAACACCAAAGAAAATGTGGATTAAATTATGACATCAAAATTTTAAGATCAACCATCCCAAAAAATTTAAAATTAATCGAAAGTATATACATAAGATCAATGCAACCAAGTCTTAACATCATAGATGACTAGATATATCTGCACAATATACCTCTAATCAAAGTTAAATTACATAATATATTATAATTAAATATATATTAAAATGTTTAATGAGTATAGCTGAATTGGCAATTTTTGGGGAAATTCATAAATAATTTACCAGTTACATCCTTTTCTGTTGAGAGACTACTTTGTTGTGCAAGTAAAATTATTTCAAGCTAAATTAATCTATGTTACAGGGCAGTAGTACAAGATCCGGACCTGTCCGCCTATGTTGGAACTGGTTTTGACAACATAACAGAAAAATCAAATTAAAAGGAAGTAAATTACCATGCAAATAACCAGATAGAAAATACCCACTTAACTCATGCCAATTGGATGTAAATAATTAATTTCTCCTCATATATGTAATCATTAAGCTGTATTATTATTAACAATGTTATTCAGATACATGGATACCTTAAATACCATAATGCAATCATTGAAATTGCCCTACATTCTTGGTTGAAGTAATAGCAACTGTTATTTATAACCAAATACAATAAACTCGCATAAATTGAATAAAATGGAATTCATTAGGCTACTATAACCGTAAAAGTTCAGATTATCTTTCAACGTTTTTTGGAAGAGCTTTCCGTTAGAGCAACCAAGAAATCAAAATTAACACTAAAAGATTGTCTTATGGGTTAATTTACCAAAAAATGTATATATATGTAATCCTCTTCAGTACTGTCTAAGCTCAAATTGCGCTTGAAAATGATTGTTTAACAATATTGCTTTAAGCTTTGTTTCTGACAGAAGCGGTCTAAATAACAAAAGATGTATGTACATGCTCCATTTTATCGAGATGTCTAATAGCGAAAGTTTACGTCTAAATGATTTTTTGAAATTCTTTGTTTGATCGATTAATTAGCAGATTCATCGGAATCTATTAACCCTTCAATTGAAGCGATTAATGAAAATCAATGTTCCAGCAATACATTTTACGTTTGGAAAATAGATTTTCAACCAGTGATTTCGATGCATTGAGTACATTTTTGCAAAAACTCTAGATACTAAATTTTGTTTCTAAGGAGAAGAAATGTTCTTTTACATTTAATAAACGATAGAAGTTTACCATAAACGCATATTTTCCATCAAATATATGAAAAATTCTCATATAGGTTCAGAAAAAATGCTAAGTTCTGGATCATATTGCAGCAATCTTCCAATTTGATTAAACGGACTACGTCAGTGATTGTATGTATGTGTTGGATGTTATTCTAATTGCAATATTGAACGTGAACCATTTTTATTCTATAATAGGAGAATGTGAAATATTTCTTATTTAAGTTAAAAATAATAAGCGACCAAATACTTTACATAGTAACCAAAAGTCAATATAAGACTTATCACAATAACCTTACGAGTGATTAATTCTGTAATGATAAACTTCTGTTTGCAAAGAGTCAAAGCAAATTTATTGCTTAAATGTATATAAAAACTATAAACTAACACATGACAAAAATATTTACAAAAATAATTAAATATGCAATATTAATTAAAGGGCAGTTTTAAAAGTAATTTGACCATGCGTTAAGTTTATTATCTACGCCCAATAATGTTTGCCTACTTAATAGAAACTTTTTTATTTTTTTCTTGAAGTGTTTATAGTTTTTCTCACATTTTATACCAATACTTAAATCATTCCATAAGATTGAACATTTAAAAGAAAATGAGTCTTGACGATTATTGATACTAAAAAGTGTTTTAATTCTTTTATTGATTTTGATGTAATTATTAGGAAAACTTAATGAACTTAATTCGTGAATAAATTTGTGAATAATGCATAAAGATTGATACTGAATAAAGTAACTCGGGGCAAAGATATCCTATGATCTTAATTGCGCTATGGATTCATGTTTTTCAAAATAATTTAGTGTTCTAAATGCCCAATTAAACATTTTTGCTAGTAATGAACGTTTTTGCAACGGTGAGATTTTGAAAAACAAATGCACAGTAATTAAATTGACTTAAGACAAATGAATGAATTAATTCTACATGGGACGATTTTCCTACATGACGCAAATGGTACAAATACTTTCCAGATGCCATCTTTTAATTTTTGAGAGAAAAAATTATCAAATTTTAAATCATTATCTATTAATACACCTAAATAGTTTACGCATTTACTTTGACTATTTCGTTTTCACATACACTAATTTTAATATTTTCAGTAAGCTTTTGTTGTTCTTTGGATGAAAAAATGATAAATTGAGTTTTGTCAGATTTGATTTTTAGTTTATTATGATTGAAATATGTTACGAGATTTTCAATATCTTTTATCAAATGTTTGGTTGCGTCAAATGGATTTTTTGCTCTCCGTAATATACAAGTATCGTCTGCATATTGGTAAATAGCTCCATTTGTCAATGATTTAGAAATGCCATTGAGATAAAGTGCGAAAAGAATGGGCCCTAATACACTTCCTTGTGGTACGCCTAGATTTGTAGTAGTATAGTCTGAAAAAATGTGATCAATTTTTACTATTTGTCTGCGATTCTCTAAAAAACTCATAATGAAATTTATTGCATTGACACTAAAACCTTCTAGACTTAATTTTTCTTCTAAAATATTGAAATTCATTGAATTAAATGCTTTCCTTAAATCAAGTAAAGCAACCGCTGTAAACAAATTTTGATTTAAATTTTGTTTAATTTTTTCTGTGATTGATAAAATCGCATCAGATGTGCTGAATTTAGGTCGAAATCCAAATTGATTACTTGCTAAAATTTAATTGTTATTGATAAAGTTGTACATTTGTGCTGCTAATAGTTTTTCAAATATTTTTTAGAAGGGTGTGTTATACTAATTGGTCAGTAGTTCATGGGGTCTAGCGGGTCTCCTTTTTATATAAAGTTGAAGTATCAGATTGCTTTAAAAGGGTAGGAAAGTCATTATTTATAATACTTTGATTTAAAATATAAAAATATTTCTTAATTATCCAATACGGTAGGTTACTGGATCCACATGATTTATTATTATCTAGCTTATTTACTACATTTCTAAGCTCCTACTAGGAAATTAAGTTGAAATGAAACCGTTCCTTGCGTATATCAGGTTGCTAGGATGAATTGTTTCCAATTTTTCAAAATTTCTGTTTGAAATGTTTGCGATATCCTTCTTATTCTTGTACATCTTATTATCATGTTTGATTCCTTCAATGCTTCTATTTAGCCCCTTAGTTTTAACAATGCTTTTATTAAGAAAATTCCATTTTTGGTTAGATTTCTTTAGGCGTTTGAAATAATCCTTTAACTTACATTCATAATTAAATTTGCGGCTCTTTTTGATTAATTGCTTAGCGAGTTCATAATTAGTCCAATTAAGATTGATGGGATCCGATTTCGCAAGTTTAAAGAGTTTATTTTTCTTAATTTCCAGGTCCTTAATCAAGTCGGAATCACGGGGTTCGTTAATCACTGGTCTTAAGTTAGTGCTAATTACCTTTGTTCGCAGCCGTGCTACTTTGTTTAACGCTTTGGTGATTACACAAGTGATGAATTTTAACATACTATCGGCATCATTAAAAGTGTAGGTTACATTAAAGGATATGTTCTTCAAGAGGTGTATAAATTTTTGCTCAGTAAAGTTGCTAAAATTCTTAGAATAAATAACTTTCCTATTTTTTGTCCTTAACTTATGGTTACGAACAGAAACGCAAAGATTGTGATCAGTAAATGATTCAATCATATAAGTTTTATATTTATTACAACTATCGGATAGAAAATAGTCAATTAAATTAGAAAATCTAGTTGGGTTGGTTTTATTAATAGTTTGAAAAGCAAAAATATCACAAATATGATCAATTTTCTTTGATTCAACAGAATTTAAATAATTAGAATTTAAGTCTCCAAGGATACTAATAAACTTATTTTCAAGAATTGCATATTCTATTTCTTCAATTTTGTGGTTACAAAATTCAGAAATATAACTTTTATTTGGATTGTAGCAAATGTTTATGAGTTCGCTGTTGCAAGAATTTAAAAAAGATTTTAGTTCAATCCACATACTCATGTTTAATTTCTAAATCATTCCTACTTTTTGATTTCAAGAATTTTGGAATAAATATCATTAATCCCCCACCACGTTAAGATCCATTTTTGAAATGAATATCGTAAGTATTACAGTCTGGATTATATAAGAATGGTAAATTTTCAGAATCTTTTAACCAAGTTTCAGTAAATACATATATAGCGCTATTTCCAATTTTGCCGACCATTTGAATAAATTCATTGCGATTTGCACTAAGACTTCTACAATTTAGGTAAATAATTTTAAAATTTTTCCTAAAATTATTTAATACATCTTGTATTTTATTTTCGGAAACTGTTGGCCCAGGGTTACTTTCAATGTCTCCAGAATAATTATTCAAAATTTTAAGA
>CABFPE010000351.1:75644-86911 GCA_900660155.1 Hofstenia miamia | reverse complement strand
CAGACAGGGGTGATTTCAAAGAAAAAGATTCGACTAGGAGTGAATTTTATACGGACTTCAGATAATAGATTTTGCAAATTTGACTTGAAATTCGAGATGTTGCCATTCAAAGCGTCGATCAAGCCAGTGTTTAAAGTCACAGTATTGACGTGTGTTTTTGGGTAAAGCGATACTTTTCGTGTAAGTTCAGTGGTGTTGCTTCCTGGGTAAGAGTGTATTGTTGTCAATTGATTGTGAAGAAGACGATGCGAACGTGCGTATTTCAATATGCTGCTTCCAATGATGAGGGTTGTATTTCCGGGTTTTACCCCTTTTACACATGATTTCAATTTTGCCGGTTGCTCCTTGGGTATCCGTTGCATCCTTGTGAATGAGTGATAAGTGAGTGGTGATGGTGACGATTTTGAAAGGACGGATTCTGTAGTAGTAGTTGATGCTGAGTTGGTGTTTGAATTTCGAGCAGAGACATCAGATACTGAAAGGAGAGAATTCTTAAAAAGAAAAAGAAGTGCTTTAGCTGCATGTTCTTTGTTCAGCTTAGCGAACATTTGGTGGAGCGGCGTTTTCTTTTTATGTTTAATCAAAGTGATTGCCGCATCCAGGAACGTCACGCCGCTGAACAAATCACCTTGCAACGCTTTTGAGAGCGAACTTGATATCCGACCATTCTCGACAAGGGCACACATAATAATAAAATAGCAACAAAATTTGGAATTTCATTAAATAATATATTTTGGTAGCACTTAAAAGCTTGCTTTTTAAATGAACGTCAATTTATTTACAATACTCAGACTTAAGGTCAAAATCTAAGAATCTCTTAGTGACTATGCAATTTGAATTATAATTTCAAAAAATGCTGAATTGCGGATAGGAAATTACTTAACGCTGTATTATTTTTCATAGTCCATCTGCAAATGTATTTTTGCTCGATTGAAATAATTATTAGTGATTCATAATTTTTAATTATTATTTCAACGATTTTTTTATACAATTTTTAATTAATGTATAGCTGCATAAGTGTTTTTGAATTTTACATCAACTAATGTAACCTTACAAAACTAATCACATGAAATTTAGTCCTGCAACTGGGAAACTTCTAAGCTGTTTGTTCTGATCTGCAATATTTACTAAATCGCTCATTGATGCGAGGTGATCTCATAGGAATTTTACTTTTGGGAACTGATTTGCGGAATGGAACATGCTCGTCGTCAAACACGTATTTTGAATCCGATTCAACAGCGTTAAAATGAAGATTCGCGCGCTCAATTTTTGTTCCCATTTGATCCTTTGTTTGAACAACATCTTTGTCAATGTCTCGAAACAGATTCTCCATTCCCATAGCAAATTCACCAATACTTCTGGGATTGAGATATCCGTAACTAAAACTGTCCTGCGCTGGAATGATCCCCTAAATGAAATACGTTTATTTATTTAAGTGTCGTATGAGGTGGTATAAACCTATACATGTTCTATTAAATATAAAAATTAGTAAAACTTAAACTCAACTTCTTAGAAAAAAGTCTTCAAATTTATTGTTATTAATTATACAGAGTGCACGTAATGGCTGTTCTGAATAACACAAATAGAAGATATGACAATTTAAGCAAATATTTTGTTTTAAAACAAATATATAAGCTGCATTCAAAAATTCCTCACTCCTTTTGATAACAGTTTGTAGACGACAACGAAGACTTTGGCAGGTCCTCTTGATAAAGTCACTGTCCATCTCATTTCACTATCCAAGTTCTCATTATTTACAGAGGCTTTCAGAGAAACTACGGATGCATGGGGTTTACTACAGTCCTCTTTCTCTGACCAGGCCCCGATACTATAGTCCAAGGGGTTGCGGTCCATTTAACTTGGAGTTCGCATCTTCTTCCCAAAGAAAGGTGCCATGTTTAACTCCAAGAAGGTCCGTATCTTCTTGGGCGCCAGACGAAATTACAATTGGTATAGGTATGCCGATTGTAAGGAAGCACATGCGTGGTCCAGAGTTCAGTATACATGTCAGCGGTTACTTTGTCGTTCTGAGACATGGAGACAAGAGGGCGCTTCTGACCATCTGATGCAACAACGCACAATATCATGACTTTGGCGGGGTGTTTGGTCATGAAAACCTGCTTCACATTCTTAGGAGCATCAAAGGATTTGCTGAGTTAATATATTGGTTGTTTCTGCCATTTAACATCTTCTAGACATGAAACAACTTCTCATCACTGAAGATGATGACACGCCCAGACTGGTGCTTGACCAGCATTGGAGACCTTTGCTCTGGTGGCCCTTTTCTTCCTAGTTTTTATTTACAAGCTGTCTGGTGGTGATCGCTCTGGAAGAAGCATGGGGATTGCTTGATGATTTCCCTATTGATGTGTCGCGCACACCAACTTCATGTGCCATCTTGCTCACTTGCATTCTGTTCTTCACCTTCTGAGTGACTTGTGATGAGCGCGCCGTTGCTCAGAGCTCTTCTTGCTATCTCGTGTAGCATTGCACAGCTTCACGACATTGATTATAGAGTTTCTGTGCACTTTCAATATGTCTGACTGAAATCTCATTGGGCCTCTTGCCCGCATGGACAAGATCTCTTGGCCTCTATAGTGTGAAATATTGGAGAAACAGCAAAATGTTTTGTGGTATTTAAGTTTTATATTTGTAGTTCATTGAGTGATATGCAATAAGCACCTGTTTATAAATAAAACTGTAATATTTGAAATTGTATCACTGCACAAGATGAGGTGGTGAGCATATATTTAAATACAGTCGAATCTGAATATAGCGAACCCCCATAATTTGCAAAGCTTCCTTATATGTAAAAGAAACATTGATCTCTGTTATATTCTAAGTAATATCACCTCTATGTAGCGTAATCACGGTTATTAGGTAATAGGTAATACTCAGAAGCTCTTTCAAAGTGGTTAGTGGGTTAACTGCCCACAAGCGATTTTAGTAAACGATAAAAACATTTTGTATTTTTCTTTTATTTGTATTCTAACTATTTTTGCGTATGTATTCTAATCATTAGTAAATATTATATTTCATTACCAAGATAAGGTTTATTAATAAATAACAAAAAATAACATAACAACAAACTATGTTTTCTTGCTTTTGAACGTCAGAAATTTTAAGTGCTTTAATCAAAAATAAAGAAAATGTATCTAATGATGACAATATACGAAGGCTTCTTAAAAAACGCAATTTGTTCAGATTAAAGGCGAGGACTATTAATCAATCGCCAGTGTTGCAATTGAGTATGATTTTGATAGTAACTAAATCTCTGCATTATTGCGAGTAAAACTGAACAAAATCATTGGATATTTAATTGACTAGAATTCTTTAATATGTATACACAATAAAATGACAATGCCAATGTATAATGTTCTTTTTCAACAAATTCGAATACCAAACATTCTGAATTAAGTAAATCAAACTTGAAGATTGCTAGAAATCGAGTATGAGAAGAAGAACTTAAACCTCAGACAAAAATTCTTTAGTTTTCTTCCTAATTTCAAAGAGAAGCACCACTTTGCATTAATTATTGGTCAATTTTTGAAATTTATTTTTTCTGTAACACTCTGGAATTACAATTGAAAATGATTAAAATGACTGAACGATTAATACAAATACCATACAAATTTTAGAAATTGGAAACATGCTTTCGGTGACAAAAAATTGAACTTCAACATTGTTTCTAGCAATTCCTAGAATTTCAAAAATTCCTAAAAATAATTGTAGGAAACTGTTAAAATTGTGTAAATTAGTGTAAATTATCAAGAATATTTTGAATATATTTTAACAGATAGCAAATATAATACACTACAGAAAAAATTTGCTGGTACGGGTCTGGAGTACATATTTAGTATGGTTCCCTTAAACCTTGGGCTGGGCAGCATATCCAACCGCCCTATGGTTAATTAGTCACTGAGATCAATAGCATTAGAAGTTGAACAGTGCTTTGTTATGTAGAAAATTCTACTTCGAAGGACAATGTTTTTATAAATAATGAGAACAGCTAAAGTTATTTCTTAGAGATAAATGTTGAAACACAATGATTGCTTGAAACATTCATACCTCACATCTATAGAACATAAACAACAAGTATAAACATAACCTGCGGAATAAAAAAGTTGAGAATATAAGTTTTCCTCTGTATATAGTCAAAATAGAACATAAACGTTTATGTTTTTTACTTTAAGAGTGGTAAAGAAAATTGGATTAATAATGAAGACTTTGTTAATAAAAACTACTTGTAATTAGGACACAATTTGTGATGGAACTTGTAAAAATTAGAATTACCTGCTTAGTCCAATAGTCACCCTCATCTTGCATTAAAGGGCGATAAATTATTTGTTGCTGAGGAAACGTTTTCATTTGCATTCGTAATAGATTGGTGCTATGAGTAGCTTGTTTTTGGAAAGCCTTTGGATAACTGAAATTGTTGCTATGACTACTTGGATAAGGCGTTGAGTATAAATTATGTGTTGGCGACTGCATGGACAATTCCTGAATACCCATTGTGGGTTCATTTGCAAATGGTGGCCTCACAAAGCCAAGTGGTCTATGGCTAGTGTTTAATGGTTGTACCGGATAATGAGTAGGCACTCCATAATTTCCTGCCATTTGATTTCCCATGCAATGTGGATCATTCATTGGCCGATCAAACGCGTAATTCATTGGTACAGGTGTTCCAACAAACATGTTAGGAATGTTTTGCTGCACAGGGGCAGAATTTTTATAGTATCCATTATTAGATGGATTGGAGTTATTCATCCACCATCCAGGTGATTGTTCAGAATTCAGGTGTTTCTCTTCTGGCTCGGGACCTACTCCTATGTCAACAAATTTTCCACTTTCAGTATAGGTATGACTATCGTCTTCATCTGGTATTGAAAATAGTCCCTTGTTTCCACTAGTCTGCAATATTTCTTCATCTGGAGTAGCAAACATGGATGCAACTTGAGCTAAAAAAATGTTTTAAGACATAACAATGTATCTTACAAGTTATGCAAAATTTGAAGCATAATTCAATCTGATTTTAATTAATTCACCCAGTATGCCTGCATAAACATACTCCGTAATAATGCATATATGGATGCATTGTTAAATTCGAACAAGTTGATTTTTTTTATAATTCCAACATCAACAATCTAGGTAGTAACAGTGTTTGAAACATATTTAGATTATTAAGGAAAAATTTATAAATTTTTCAATAACTCTATTATATATTATTAAATTAATTTTGTGTGACATTAAAGGAAAATTACAACCGCTATATTCTTGATATTGACCACAATGAAAATGCATTAATCAAACTCAGCTGAAAGAGTATTCAAAAATTGAGACTTTTATATCTAAGTCTAAGCAATGGTTGCTCCTATATGACATGTATATCAAAGCAGAATGCTATTTATTGGGAATCACAATATGATTTAAGAATTTCATCATATACGTTGCTAGCAGGTCCAAGAGGAAAAGGCAACGCAAGCAAGTATGTATTTTGAGGGCATCCAGTGCCCAGGCAAACCCCAATGGGATGGGAAAGATCAGTATCCCTAAGCCTTAAAATCAATTGCTTTTGGAGTGAATTTTCACAGTGGAATAAATTAATTTTTGATATTCTTAAATTAATATTTTTAATAATTTTGATTAAATAATGCATTTATATCTCTTACAAACAAAATGAAACTGATTACAAGCAATTTAAAATGGTCAATACACTTTGAATAAATTTTAAAGAAATGTGTGTATATTTATTCTACTTAAAACAAATTGAATTTGTTAAAGAGTTGAAATTTTTCAAGTATTATATATGCTTCACAAAATTGGTTGTCAAGTTTAAAGATTTTGAAAATTCTCAACGCATTGGGCATTTACAAGTACTGGAATTTTAGATTATAACTTCATAATTAGTGAAAGAATTTTGCCAGTAACTCTTCCAATTTAGTTGAATGATCTTCTATTTTTTAACACTATGTCATTACTTACAGGAAAATCTAACAAAACACCGTATTATTTTGCTTTTCTGAACTAAAATTTGTAAAAACACGAGAATCATGAAAGACCTTATTTAGAATACAAGTAAAGGCGAACTAGAATGCTCACAAATTTATAGCAAATTGTACTACAGAAATATATAAGACACTAACAAAATGTAAACAAAACAAGCGATCGTGAGTAAAATACCATTCTCAAAATTGGAATCTGAACTTCCCACTAAGTAAATGCAAGAGGAAAGTGAATCTTTCTTGATATCATCATATCAAACTATATAGCAATAAAAAAAGTATAATGGAACACATGTTTGATTTTTCTACATCCAGTATTATTTGTTGTTATTATATTTCTAAACACAACACCTTCAAAGAATAGTGAAATGTGAAATCAACACACCTCTCAAAAATTCAACAAAAAATTTACACTTAATGTAGACGTACTTTGTGAATAAACTTATCCTAGTGTACAATAATAATGAAAAAAATTGAAATTTAAAACGTAATATTTTCACACAATGTACATTCTATGTGCTCTTCAAGATATTATTTTGAAAATCACACTTCAAATGATCTGCAAATACGTTTACAGTTTATCTCTTAGTTATTAATGTAATACCCAGAATTTGTAAAAAGAATCGCAGATGCATAAAGACCGTAGTGTCATCTTACAATGACAATTTTGACAGATTTTTGTTGAATAATTTTTTTTTGAATTGCTCTCTTATAAGATAGCAAGCATTGTCGGATAACCAATGGTCCATTAATGGGATCAATGGCTAAGAATAGCCATTCATTTGCCAAAAATAACCAACAAAACAAAGCGTTTTAAAAACCCTAAAATTTTACATGGAAAGTATTATAGTATTGTATATAATATATATATTGCATTAAAGTTTGATTTCAATTTTCAAAAAAATTATTTATTAGTTTCCTATGGCCAATTAATGGCATTACTGGATCGATCTGCCATCTAGTGAACCAATATTAATTATAATGATTTACAATTATACCAGATCAAATGAAATTTTCATAACAAATTAATTTATTAACCTTTCAGTAGTTGATAAGGCAATCTAGTATGCAAGCTCTTATTTTAATGAGCACTGCATAATTAATTCAATGGCTTACAGCAATGTGTTCCATCTTAAGGTAAATATGCTATACGCACTTCCAACTGTGCGCTTAACTCAACCAAATTATACCAAGTTACAAATCATAATTCATAATTTTATATTATTGGCCGTCATCAGTCGACTGTTTGTGGAAAACATGAGTTATTTGTGACCACTAATGCCATCAGTGGCCTATTAGTGAACCATTGGTGGCATCAGTGGTAACTTTAGTAATAAATAATTGATGAGATGCTTGCGAATAAAACTCGCTTCATTATTTTGATTCCTAGATCCTTTTAATATATAAAGGAATTGCGAAAAGCTTTTTTGAAATTTGTAAAAAATTTAATGTACTTCCAAAATGTATTTTCAAAAAAATATATTCGTGAATATTTGGACACCTTGAAGTTAACTGTTACATAGAAAGGTTACATTTGCGCAGAAGAGATTTTTCACGATTTAAGGAAGTATTATTTCAAAATTGTACATAATTTTAAAACTTTAAATTTTTTGTTAAATTTGGCAGAATTTTAGGCTTATTGTTATCATTTATAAACAAGACTTTCTTTCAAAGTTCCATCAAATGTTTGTATTGAATATGCTTGACAGGATCCTAAATATATTCTTTTTCGCTTTGTTAGGCTTGTGTGTTTAAACAGCAAAGTTTGAACTGCTTATTAATATAAAATTTTCATTTTACAAATAAAAGTAATGTTATGCTATCAAACATCTACTGCTTGATATCAATGGCCTATTAATGGACCATTATTGGCTCACCAATGGTTAATTGTCGGACATACATCAATGGCCCATTCATTCCCTAGCGGTCATCGGTCATTAATGGCAACTACAATGGTCCATTGTCGGGCAATTAATGGCTTGCTTTTTTAAAATTTCTATCCTAATTGATGCCATTCTGTCGAAAATGCAAATGCAAACATGTAAAATAGTAGTTAAGATTTCGTTTCAGAAAATAGGCGGTTTTCTGAACTAGTATCACATGAAGACACAAAGAAAAGTATAACAATCTACACTCAAGAACTTGACAATTTGAAGCACAATTTAAATATTTTTTAACATGGAATACATATATTCTTTATCCTCAGAGTTCAAAGCTTAATTAGAAGAAAATCAAAGACACAGCTCGCAGTATCAACACTTTGCAATTCTAATAATTTCACTGATGCAAATTTAAATAACATTCTAATCATAAATGTGAAATTAAAATATAAATATTGAAATGCGAATGTCGATAAAATTTGCTTGTAAAACTCATTCTAACATAGAAATCTAATTAACATTGGGAATCGTCTGTAAATGCATCTCATGTTCAATTTATCATTGATTACGAATGCATATTGTGCCTCGACTATTATAAAAGTTAAATTTTAGAGTTTTTCTTTGAAAAATTAAAAAAATCATTAATTATTACAATAGTATTTCTATAACAACATTACTATATCTATAGTGTAGCATAATCCTACTAAATCGCAACAAAGAAAAAAGAAAAAACTACATAAAACTAATTAGAAACTCAAGTCAATTTATTAGAATTAGCATTTAATGATTTTGCCTAATTGTAAAAGCAAATATTGGCCGCAATGAATTTGACAAAACGCATGTGGACATTATGCTCCGCATTAATTTTAGCTAGCCACATAGATCATGCAGAAATAACTTACGTGGACATAAGAAATCAATCTGCGACTGGTACTTGTTTATCTGGTAAATATGTTTAATAAAATTGTATATAGATAGAAACGAAGTGCTGTTAAAATGATGGAAATTTATCCTTTAGTGGTATATTCTTTGCTTTGTGGTTTTATTAAATTTTAATTAAATGAGCAGCTAAGCATTCGTTGTGTGCATCAATAGAAGGCTGTTTGTGAGGGATTTAGATATTAGATGTCAGCCTCGATAAGTGCGTTCAAATAGGTTACGGCTAGGAATAGGAATGTTTTTATTCTCATGCTTAGCTGGCTACTGCTCAACACCGTCGCATGCAGTAACAAATGCATGAAAGGCTGATAGCCACTGTAGGCGTGTTGATAACTAACCCTATTTTAGATCCAAATTAATAGCAGCTAGTGTCAGGTTGCGATACATTATCTTATTCATACACTAAATTAGTTCGTATTGAGAGTGAGAATTAAGGCGATTAGTGACTGGTATTTATTACACTGTAAGTAAGGCACACATAACAAAACTCTTTGATGAGATTGAGCTGAGTCGCAGCGGATGGAATGATGGATGCGGATAGATGGAACAGATTGAACTGTTGGACTGCGAACTGTCTTTGTGATGCAACTTCAGGCAAGCGCCCACTGCATTCTTTCTTGTTATTACTTTCAAAGATGCTACCTAAATAGTAGTGGTGAATTGTTATGCTAGCTTGAAGTATTAATTAAGTTAATTCTATAGTTATACAATACTGAAAGAAAAGCAAGAGTGAACATACACATTACCCCGCAAAGTTGGAATTTGTATTTGGTTGTATCTAAACTATACCATGTTATTATGCACATCCTTTGCTTGGGTGATGATGTCACATGGCGACCACCACAGGACGCAAGATCCTAGTGAATAGTGGTTAAGATTGATTTCTTCCACTCATACTTAGTTCGACATTTTTTTGTTCTCCTTATTCTAAACTTGGAGATTGGTATAATTACTTCGCAATCTACAGGAGTGATGCTTGGAGATGCACTCCAGTAGATATTGGAAAGTTCTTTTAATGTTAAATCTTTTCTTATCTTCTTACTGCTGGATACTGTTACTAATAGTTCTTAATCGTTGACAATGGATTTTACTGAACATGTTGTTTCTTATTACTCAGTTCTTTCTTACTCATAGCTTTTGTGATTTGATAAACGTCTCAAATGCAAAGACTAATTTCTAAAGATAAACGACTAATCTACGAAAAAAAATTTTTTTTTTAATATCTAAAGACGAGAAAATTCATGCATGCAGAACCTCAACAAGCAAACTAATCCTCACAGCAGCACGATCGTGGCACTCCACCACAAACATGACCAAAACAAATAAAAAGAAGCCCAAGCAAGCGCCCCAACAATGTGAGACACCTCAGTGGAAACCCCCAAAACCCCAGCAGCCAGTGAGCCACCAAGAGAGTCAACCCCAACCACTCCTACCACAGATGTGGAAATGCAAATGATCCCACTGGAGCAGCAACTTGATTCACTCAAGATCCTGAACAGCCTCTGCAGGAACAAAAATATGGAAACAGTGCTTAGAGAAGAAATCAAACTCCTCAATGACAAATTCGAAGAAATAGAGACAGAAAGGAGGCAAATGATACTGGAGCTCAAACTAGACATGAGCAAAAGATTAGATGAGCAGCGTAGCCTGGTCCAAATACAAGTCAATACTCTTACGCAGAGACTAGCAGATGCAAACACACAAATCCTGGAACAAAATGACAGATGGAAAACAATGTATTCTGATCTGGAAAAAGAAAATCACGAGTTGCAGCAAGAAAAGGAAATGCAACAATTTGAAATCAAACATCTAAAAGACCAAATAATGCTGAACAAGCTGTTGCAGGAAGACAGTGAAAACAAATCAGCAACAAAACAAATAAACTCTCATAAAATAGTAATTACTGAGGAACCAGAAGTCCTACTAACTGCGTCCCAAAGAGGCACCTGAGCACAAGGAAAACCCAGCAGCCAGAGAGAACTGGAGAAGGCAAACCTCAGCAGAGGACGAAAAAGAACAAATTATTCAAGAACTCGCTGAAGAAGTAACCAAGCAAGTGAGAAAACAAGTTAAACTGGACACACACTGAAAAAACCTGTTTTCAAAAATTTGATACTCCCTGAAGCCAACATGGAGGAGACAATGCCATGCAAGGCGCAAATAAAAACATTTACTGGAAAAATTGACAGCTACTCCCTGACCTTCAAAGAGTGGCTACAGTTGTTTGAACTTACAATGAAAGAATGGAAAGCCACAGCAGTGAGACTACCACTCTACCTAGCCAGAGCAGCATACCAGCACTACCTGATAGTCGATGCTGAAACAAAAAGCAACTATAAAACCCTTACCGGAGATTTCATCAAATACTACAGAAACAAAAGTTTCAAAAATCAATACAGACTAATTCTAAACACAACAAAAATGAAAAAATTCGACGATATTCATA
>CABFPE010000351.1:44479-57652 GCA_900660155.1 Hofstenia miamia | reverse complement strand
TTTGATTTCATTAAGTTCTCTAATTCCTGCTGCACTCACTCTGATGATGTTGTCACCTTCTCCATTTGTCGTACGAAGAAACATCACACCCTTCACTCGTTTTTCAATCGTGCTTGTACTGCTGCTAATTACATCTTGACTCTCAACCCTCGAACATCCATTGATTTTTTTCACCGTCGCCGAGCTTCAAGAAATCTTTGATGGCTTTCCTCTTTGCTGAGCCCTTCTCAAACTTCGCCTACTCTTCCATTTGCTCCTATTTCATCTCCTGTGACTGTCCTCGCTGCCGTAAAACTTGACTTGTTTTTGTTTTTTTGTTGTGTATGCATTCAGCGGCTAAATAAAGTCAATTATTATTATTATTATTATTATTATTATTATTTTTATATCATAATCTAGGGTAGGGCCAGGGCCGGGATACGGGCACGGACAAAGAAATACGGGCACGGACTTCTATACTATGGGCATGGACCGAGCATACAGGCTCTGAACAAAGAAGGATTATTTGTAGTTGTTGTTCGAATAACTTAATTATTAAAACCGTTTGCTTGAAGTTTATTAGTGGTTTATAAGAATCTTTTATACATCAATTATCAATTCTATCTATCTATGTCAACGAGCCGAGCTTGAGCACAGTATTGGATATACAATTTTTAGTAAAGCAAATTTATAGTACTGCTTGTAAATTTGATTATGCAGATTCTTCTTATTTTTTCATTCAAAATGCATTTCTTATAACTTTATTATATTGGAACCTAGACGTAGACGCATAAGTTGTTAAACTTCAGATGACATTCATATGGTTTGAATTGAATTAAAGTAATTTTTATAATTAGCGAAGACAAAAAGTACATGTATTTTCATTTAAAGTATTTTAATACTGCTAGATGTGTTCTCAATTATACGTATGAGTTTAATTATGACTATATAGTGCTTTCAGCAGACATAAGCTTCATGGAGGTTGCTATGACCTTTTAAGGATGCATGAATAATAGCATATATCAAGGTTATTTTGTTGCGTCAAACTATTTTAGTTAAATAACATTTAGCTATGGGCATAACGAGCTTAGGGTACGGGTTTATTTTTATGGTTACGGGATATGGGCCGGGCACAGGCCCTACCCTAGATCATAACAATTAATTAAAACTTACACTTCATCCCTAGTTCTTTCACAATATCAGAGAAATCTTCTTTCGTAAATCCCTGTCTTTATATTCAGGACATGCGATATACCATAAAAATGATTTCTTTGAGACAGCATCTATTAAATTGATTTCGGTACGATCATTCATTTGTAGCTAAGATTTTAGTAAATCAAAGCATTTATTTATTGGTTATTTTCCTATTAGCAAATGCATAAGTAATGTTTAAACATGAATATGTAATTGAAAAAAATATTATTTTCAATTGTGAAAATCTGATAAAATACTAAAAAATATATGATTAATAATTTTTTATTAAATTAACACGTCGAAATTACTGCTATTTTGCTTCCATAATGATTAAATAACTGCAGTCAAAAACATATATGTCGCATGATTTAGTGTTTACACGGTGACAGCGTGACAGTAGACTTACAATAAAATCAAAATTATTTGATCTACATCTTTTTGTATGATTACGCTACTTGAGAGTTCGTATGTCTTATGTTTTGGGTGTTTACACGCTACAAATGTCTTGAGATAATTTGAGACAGATCTGTCTTATATCAAGCGTAAACAGGGTATTACATAACTCAAAAGTATGTTTTCATTGAGTCGGCTGTATATTGTTAGGTTTGGGGTTTGGGGTAAGACTAGGTTTAGAGTAGAATTTAGATTAATGTTAGGGTTTTTGCTTAGGACTTGGTTTTGGGTTAGAGTTAGGAATATGGCTAGTGTAAGTTGGAACTCGAACTATTTCTTGGGATATGGATTAGGTTAGGGTTAAAGTTAAGTTTATCATTATAATGTTTATAAATTAGAGTTTTTTCAATTATTTGGGTGGGGGAGATAACGCAAAATTACCAAGTTTTTATAATACATTCTTAAAAAAGAAAAATTCGTCACTTATTTCCCTTGTATTTTCCCTCTCATACGATTAATATGTTCAATAAATGAAACTCCGCTATGAAACGATCAAATCCAATAATTTCTGATTTTGAACAATCTGCTTTTAATATGGTAGATGTAAATTTTGACATGTGCGAATCTCTGAATGAAATGCCTCTCCATAGATAGGGAATGGATGATATTCTTGCAAGATTTATCTATCGCTATAGAAACGCGTTGGCTGTTCATATTTTAAATGTTTAGAAGCTGCATAGTATGGATATATAATCCCTATATTAAAAGCATGAGTCTAAAAGTGTTGTAACTAATTTTTAACTTATTAGCATTCTACCAAACTTGGTTTAATATCTGAACGAATATATTCTGGAATTTATATCAAATTATAACTCAACATTTGTTTTCTAGGCAATTTCGATTTACTAAAAAACGTTCTATGGTAAGCCAATTGCTTTCGTATTTAGATGATGTTTATATAAAATTTGATGAGAATGTTTCTTGTTCTGCTTTATATATGGACTTTAGGAAAGCCTTGGATAAAGTTCCTCACGGAAAAAATATTGAAAAATAGAACTCTTTTTGCATATATATAACACATAACATAATTTATGTATGTATATATTTCAACTCGCATTTAAACCTTAGAGCCGTAATGTGGGTGCATATGAATCAATGCTGAATTTAATAGATAAGTAATATTTACATACACATTGAAAATTATAAGCCAACCAAGACCCCTGTAACATAAAATAATAGGTGTCAAAAGCTATATTATTATATTTCTGTACCCCAGTACAAAAAAAAATAATATAATTTAAGTCATTTTGATAACTTGGCTTATGCCGTGCATCATTAATTTTTCAAGTAAAAACCACTGGTCTTTGAAATATTCTTGCTATGCTACTTGCTACTTTACCTGTTGCAACTATTTATGCAATATGCGAACAACTATGTTGCGGAACATCATTTTTTGCAGAAACCCATTGCAGGTTATCTTCTTTTCTAGCAACATTTTTTAGATAAAATTCTATAATTTCTAAAAAATGTGTCAATATTGTAGTTGAATTTGTTGCAGAATACCCTGGAAGCCAATTTTCTGCAGAGAGAGCGCCATTTTAAAATTATTAATATTATCAGCTGCATTTTCAAGGTTCTTATCCATTTGGTCAAATTCTTAGTAAACGAATCACATTTAGAAAACTCGACAGATGTAATGCAATGATAAGAAAAAGGGCATTCGGTTGAATAAAATTTCTAACATGCATTATTTTTAAGAAAGTATAATGTACTCAATTAATGTTCTACTCAAGGATGTTATTCTAGTCGGCAAAGTTTCATTAGTCAATTTTAAATTGAATGTATTTATAAGTTGGTCAATTTTGCACTGTTCAAAAAGCAGTTATGCAAAGGCACCGTTATATTTAAATGAAGCATACCCCTTGATTGTCAGATTTATCCACATTTCGAATAATATTTGATCAATTTATAGAACTGGACAACAATGGTTATGCTTTCGTTGCAAACATACTAGATCGCTTATATAATATTTCTTTGTGATATTTAAAAGAAAAATTCAACATCTAGAGCTAAATCACATTGATAACGTCCATTATTAGTTTATTATTAATCAAACAATTGCTACATGTGTAACTGCATGCAGTTGTTGCTGATATAAACATGCATTAAAGTGTTTTTTATCATTATAACACAAGCATATCGACAGATTGAATAATTTTCAATGATCAAAGAAATAAAGAAACACGTTTTAAAAAAACATGTGCAGCAAAAATGGCATCAGAAATTTTCGAAGAATATCAAATGCTAGTTCCTCTCTAAGAGTTGTTTTACTTGACCAACTCTAATTTGAGTTGGAAGAAGATGCTTACATTTGAATTTTTCTAATCTAAAAACCGTTGAAATTCGGCAGAATTTTTTACATGGAGTTGTTATTAGAAATCGCTTGATTAACTATGACTCCACGTTTTTTCTATAATGGAGTATTGCTATCCATTTTGATCAAAAATTCTACAAAATAACTTTTGTACCTAAGGGTAAAAAAAGGAAAAATTCTTATTAAAAGTTGATTCGACAATATTTAATGAAAATAATAGCATTTTTTAAAGGGACAATAAACTGTACAAAAATTTTATAAGTAAAGAAAATCACACTTGAGTTATTTTGCTAAATTTTACTAGTTGAATGATCTCGATTGAAGAAATTTGACACGTTTACTATCCAGTTATTTATTTTCTAGAATTAAAGGGTTGTGCGCTTCATGCGTGAGAAACTGTTTTAGTGACTCACATTTTACATGCATTATCTGCAAAATTCGCTATGTAAATACTGAATGTAAGGGATTCTCGAAAAGACAAACACAGAGTCAAAGGATCGAAAGAAGACTGTTTTGGCATGCGATGCATGCATGACGATATTTGCTGAAGAACAGAGCTACAATTCCGCCAAGAAATATGCACAGAGGAGAAAATTCAAGACATTCAGGATCAGTTAAGATCAATCACCAAGGAAAGTCAAGCTTCATCGATCGACTCAAGAACAACCTTCAAGAAACTGAGACAAAACTCAGGTAGTAAGAAATAAATCATCAAAGGAACTAATAGTCAAACAATGGGTATCCATGGAGCCGAAATGCGTCCATGCTGAAGACACATATACATGGGAAGATTGGAGAAATCAACCACAGAGGAGGATATGAAAGAAATGTGCAACTCATTAGGATTACACTTAACAGCTATCAGATCCATATCTAACGAAGATAGTCAATCAGGGTCCTTCCATTGCGTTTTCACTGAAGAAGATTCTAAGATGTTAATGGACCCAAACACTTGGCCACTGAACTTAATAGTAAGTACGATGGGACACTGGTGTCCCGCATAATGAAAGACCCCTATTTCAATGTTAATGTCCTTTGAATTACTCAATTTTCACATGTAATAACCGAAGGAAGTTAGGACTTCAATATCATAACAAATAAGTGTGGATGCCAATTTGTGACATCACGTCACGTGACTCGTAATTTCATTGTTTTCCGGATTTTCAGTTACAGTTACATATCAATTATCCCAGATCCCTCAACATTTTTGAGAAACTTTTTTTCCTGGTTTTTCAATCGTCATAACATCCCTCTTTGATATCATACATCAATTATTGTTATCATACCTTATTATTGTAACTTATTTTAGAGGTATATATAGCGGGACAGCACTGTCCCTCTGGTAGATAATGGTAATTTTTTGTTAGCAAAAACATACATGACCTAGCTAGTAATATGATGTATAAGTTAACCATCTCCTGCCTGATTTTTCATTCACTACGTATTTTTGATGCTCTTTCTAAAAAACTTTATTTCGTGAAAGTCGGTTAAGAATTGACTGAGTTACAATCTTGCAAAGTTTGGGTATATGAAATGAAAGAAATTTAACAAAGTCAGCTAAACCATAGGTTGCTAGAGGTCGCATTTAGATACTGGGTTTTAGTGGAAGTAACTTTGTTTTGGGAATAATTTATGGACCCTGTTGCTCATATCTTCAATGTTTACTTAAGAAACAATTTCTTTGATGTGGCTTACAGATTGAATAGACTTTGCAAGACAAAAAGTGGTGAACTGTTTGATGAAAAGTAGTTAGTAAATGTGAGATAGTTAATAATATTATGACGGTAAAATTGGTAAGTTATAAACACGATAAAACACCACTGGGGTATTTTAGAGCAACTACTAAAAGTAAGTGATTGAATCAAACTCAACAGGTTAGGTTGTAAAAGTGAATACTTCATTTTGTTGCATTGGTGTATGGTTATTTGTAATATTTACTGTAACAAAATGGCAACTAAAGTTAAAAAGTTAGCAAAAGGGAAGAAAATTAGTATCCCTATATCAGATATGACTTCAGATCAAATTTATGCACTTTTGGATAGCATCAATAGTGAAGATGAAGAAGAAATTGAGAATCTTATGAATGACTCTGACACTGAATTTGTTGACAAATCTTTAGTTGAGAACTTAGAAAGTACTGTTATTTCACCAGATAATGATATTTCACCTGATATTGAAGAAGCGAATGTTAGTAATTTAATTCCAACACAAACACCCATTGAAGCTGTGGTGACACTTGAAAAACCTGTTACTGAAACTCAAGGAGATAATTTTTTACTTGACTTTACTAAAGAGGAATTAGTTACTAAAAAGAAAGTAAACGCTAAAGAGAAAGTGGTGACTAAAGAGAAAGCAAACGAAGAATTTTGGAATTGGAGAAAGTGTTTTCAACCAGCAGCAACTTACATCATACGAAGCAAAATTGAAGAACTAAAAACTGTATAACTGTAGAACTTTATTAACTATTTCGCTGTGTTTTGTGAAAGATGTGTTTATGCAAAAATACAGTGTATTCAATGTTTGATGGTCCAACTATCCCCCTATGTCCTAAAATATCCTATTAAATGGTCAAAAGTATATTCAATGCCATGAAATATAGGATTTGAGAATGACAAAATTGACATGAAAAATTACCACTTAGTACCAGAGGGACACTGGTGTCCCACTAATTTTCCGGAAATGTCCCTGTAAATACCAAAAAATGAAATTAAAATTCTTTTATGTCCTCAATTTAGGCCCAGGAAATATAAAAATTGTTTTAAAATTGCTTCTGAAATGACTATGGTATTTAAAGGTTTACTTAAATGAGAGGGCATGCGAATGGCTGAAGACGTTAAGTGACAATTGACTCATATATCATTCAGGACCATGAACCAAGGATAAACCTTAATCACTCCCCCGACAACTTTTTGAGTTTCTGCGATATTATCTACTAACAGAAACTATCAATATGGAAGATACACATCTTAGTGGATATATAACTATGAACCAATGTGCAAAAAGGCCCGTTGCACGACGTAGGCCTTCAGAGGGAATCACAATCGCAGCCAAACCATTTCTTAAACCCACTGAAGTCTTCCGCAATACTACATGCTTAGCAATTCTAACATGTCTCTGTAACATAATATGCTGTTATTTCAGCCCTGATTCAAACGCTGAACAAATAATAAACGATTTTTTGGATGACTTCGAAGAAGTTAATTTGGAATTTCCCCTTACTCTATGCGGCGACCTCAACTGTAGACTCAATGTGAAGAACACTAAATCATTAATATTCATAGAGTTTGTCAATAACCATGGACTACATATAATTAATGATCATCTCAAGCTGACATATGTATCTCCCCATGGGAAAAGTACTGTTGATTTGTTCATGTGTAACTTAGGGATGTTCCCCAACAAACTGCGGATGATAACCAATTCCCCAACAGCATAACTACGTAAACATTTGCCAATTCAATATGACTGGTCTTTTGATAATATTCTAGAAGTTTCCCAAAGGGTAAATATGCGCGATGTTACCATTAACTGCTGGAAGAGACCCATTGACTACAGCTCCCTAGAGCAATGTACCTTGGAATTCATAAACAATTTGTCAGAAGAAATGAATATTGAGCTGTCATATCGGATGTCAAGAGATTTTATTCTATTATTGTCCTCTTTGAAATCCCCTACTTGAGACAGATACTCAAAACAATGGTTTGACGCCGAATGCTATTCAAAATACTCTGAACTCAAAAATGCATTGCAAAAGGACTACTCAGATGTAAATAAACGCAGGAAAGCGTTATTAGTTAAGTCCCAATTCGCAAGTTTGGCTAAGAACAAGAAGAGAGCATTCATTTTAAGGGAAGAAAACATTTTTCTGCACAATGCTGAGTACACTCCATGGATCCTCAACCCAAAACGAAATGGTCGTATATCGTGTCTGATATCAATAGAACTTCTTGAGGAACACTTCAAGAAATTATACTATTCAAGTGAAATTACTGATATCAACGCACCATTGCTAGAAAGCGACCCAATGGATGTTCCATTCTCATGAAGGTCTGGGAGTCCTTCAAGAAACTTAAGAACAACAAAGCCATTGCTGTAGATAATCTCAGCACAGAACATCTGAAACTGTCACTACCATATCTCCTGCAATTCTGGACAAACTTTTTCAACCAGATTCTTAGGTCTGGAAAACTAGTGAATATGTGGAAGGAAAGCAAGATCAAAGTTTTATTTAAAGGAACCGGACAACCGACCGACCCAAGCAATTACAGGAGGATAGCTCTGCAATGCGTCATCTTCAAGTGTCTCACGCATATGAATGCCAATCAAATAGAAACTCAACTAGCTCTTCCCGAACAACAATACGGATTCCGTCGCACACACTCCACACTCATGGCCATCGATGCACTAAGAAGCTCAGTGCTGGAAAAATTGTCAGTCTGAGGGAATGTGCTCTACGCCATTTTTGTAGATTTCAAAAAGGCATTCAATAATGTCAACCGAAAGAAGCCTATCAGACAACTAGCTACATACCACGGAATTCAAAGAAATACACTCAAAAAATCATAATATCAATTATGTCTACCAACTATATTTTTCCTACAGATGGTAACCGAACTTCCAATCGAATTCTTCTGAACAAAGGAGTCCTCCAAGGATACAGTCTGAGCCCTCCAGTCCTTAGCAGTTTTGTCACTGATCTGTCTTAGATATTAATCACAAGCTCAGATCTTCGATGCGCCATGTATGCTAAAGACTTAGTATTCTGGAGCACAAACCCGACATCCATCCGACAATCTCTCCACTAACTAGAAATTTGGTGTGAATGTAACGATCTCGATGTAAATATCAAGAAAACCAAAATAATCAAATTTAAAAAAGGAGGACGACGTGCTAGAAATAACATTTTCTATTCAGAAATAACCCAATCGAAATAGTCAAAAGCTACAACTATTTGGGTTTCGTGGTAACCACTAAATGGAGTATGACTGAATTCATAAAACAGGAACAAATGAAGGTTATGATAAGCACCAGTCACTTTAAGAAACTCCAGTCCATATCATACTCAGCTGCAATAAGGCTTTTCAGGATTAGCATACTCCTGATTCTACCCATTGGAATAAAAGCTATTTGGGAAGACCTCAATACATCACACCATCAGCTTTTGGAATGATCGATATGCTTCTACTTTAAGCTTGTCCTGGGAATCCCTCTTAAATCTTCCAGTACTAAGGTAATCCTAGCTACTGATAATGTTACCTGCTCTGAAGAGCTGCGCCGAATCCTTCACCTAGCTTCAACAAGGGACTTTGATTGTTATATGGAAAGTGTTAGACACTGAATATCCTAATGTGAACCCGATTTTTTTCAAGCACCAATCTTCACACAATCAATCTGGAAACTTCCAAAAGTGGACAGAGGAGTGTCACCGCTCATTACAGTTTCCATGGGTTTCACCACCTGATATTTATTAAGACCGAATTCCACTCAAAAGCTGAAGAATTCTGTGTATGTCAATTGTGTGGCCATGAAGATATCACTTTATACCATCTCATGAACTGTCCAAGGAATACAAAGACTATTTCGCAATGGGGGCAATACTGGTCGACCTCCACGCAAGGATACAGGGTGACACCACGATGTGGAGGATCTTTATTTATTTATTTATTTAGTCATTCATTTGTATTTTAGATTGTAACCATACTACGTTAATATATTTCTAAGAGATAATGGAGACATTTGCCAATTGTGTGAATAATTTATCTAATTGAAATGATTGGCAACAAGTTACAGTGTCCATTGAAAATGTTTCACTTCCAAGTACAATTTCTGAACAAGTACATTACTAGTATGAATTGAGTCGAAGTACATTACACTTTTCTTTTGTGACCTTGGCGGCTTATCTGATGTGTAATTGTGTACTTTGGTCCACTGTCTAGCACTGACGTAATTGGAATATGTTCTGTTTTGTTGACAAAAAAAATTAATTTGCAATCTTTTGTTTAAAATGTAACCACTGTGTCTATACACAATTTTCAAATCTCATGAAATTAGAATTGTTGCAATCTATTGATCAAAATGTAACAAATTTTTCTATATGCATTGCATAAACAATTTTAAAAACTATTTAAGTTTCATGTTTCGGATTTTACAAACATTTTATTGCTAATTTTTTTGGCAAAAGTCAATTAATATTTCCAAGTAAAAATATCTTTTCAAATAAAAATATTAAAAAATTCACGTTTTGGAATTACAAACATATTGCTAATTTTTTCAGTAAAAGTTGTAACTAACAATTATTTTCAAACAAAAATATTTTTCAACATTGGGAAAAATAAATGTTTCAGAGACAACACAAATTCGTATGACTTCCATGGAGAGAAAAATTTGTAACTTGATTGAACGGTGCTACCCTAGTTGTCTCATAATTTATTATCTAGCTCAATACACAATAAACATCTCAGTTGTTGTCTAATCTCTCAGTTCACTAAGTAATAGCATGTAATTCCCATGCATTTGCATTAACCAATGGTATATTATCACCACAGTGTAATCAATTATCAGTGCATGTTCATGTTGTATTCGAATGAAAAGGTTTATTATCTCTACACTTATCCATACACCTAACCTAATGTGGTCCACAAATTGGGCTGCTTACTGTCTGAACACTACTCGTCACAGCAGTACTTGAAGAGTGACTCCCAAATTGTCACCAGAAACGTACACAATAATTATAATAAACATAATGTAAATAGCAAATAAGGTAAGGGAGAAAGTAAATGCAACTGAGGTGAGATAAACTCTATTGAACGATTGCTACATTGTTGCTCATATTTATACAATTGAGAAATTATTACCTGTCTTTGTTTACAACATAAAATCATAATATCATGTTTCCCTTGCAAATAATACTATGTAGCACCAAACTGAGGGGACTTTGATCTATCATTGTAAACTAAACTCGAAATAAAATAATTTACGTCCATTGACGTCACTAAACTGAATCATAATTGATAAAAATAGGCAATAAAGTCAGTTAGTGACTCTACATTATTAGCAAAGAAGGGTCTGAACCCAGAAACTGTTCAGTATTTTATAAAATATATTTTTGATACTTTTTCAGAAAAAGATGCTAAGACTTTAGCTAACAGTTTTATTGGAGAATTGGGCAGAAAGTACAATAAGACTAACTATGGCTTCACATGTGCTGAATATGAAACTGCAATGAATTGTTGGACTGAGGCAATGATTTCAAAAAGAATATAATTATTCACAAATTAGACAATATATACACAATTAAGGAGCAAACATGTGAATGAATATTTCAGGAGAACACATCTATAAATCATTTCATTATATCTAATTATATTTTACAATGCTTGACACTGATATATTAAGCTTGTACAATACATTCAAAACTATATGCAATGAATGCAGATGGAATATATTTCACTAATCCTAAAAAAATATATTAAAAGATATTACATTTAATTACTCATACATTGGCAAACAGCTTATGTATAAAGTTGATGTAACATATTTTGAAAAGCATTATTGAGAAAACTTAGACATAGAATCATATATTTGTGAAGATAGAAATGGAACAATTTATGTAGGATCTGCAGGATCAGGTACAACTACAAAGTTATGTGAACTTGATAAAAGCAGTAAAAATCCAATTGTTTTTACATGTAAAAATAAAGAAGAAGATTAAAGAGTGCTAATAAAATTTGCTATACGTTTGATAGTTATTTTTCTGAATATAGCTATAACAAATTAGAAGAATTCAAGAAATAGGCGATATTTATAGATGAATTCTCTATGGTGCCTAATAATTGGATATAAGAAATTTATCAAGACTTTCTTCAATATGGATATACTGTTAATATTTTTGGTGATACAAATCAATGTTCACCTATAGAAGGCCAATCTTCAATTAAGTATAATTACTTGATATCACCGGCAATTAGGCAAATGTGACCAACTAAAATAATATTGAGTTACAAAGAAGAAACTGGTAGGTATGATAAAAAAACTTACAATATGTTAAAATCATTACTACACAAAAAATT
Organism: Hofstenia miamia; assembly: GCA_900660155.1. NCBI lineage: Eukaryota > Metazoa > Xenacoelomorpha > Acoela > Hofsteniidae > Hofstenia > Hofstenia miamia. The sequence continues at coordinate 45,643 of CABFPE010000351.1, read as the reverse complement.
GAAGGGCAATTTAATGAGATAAAATCCTTGTTTTGAAATATATGTTTTCTAAACAAAACAAGAAAACTAGTTACAAAAGAAGGCTGTAAAGAATTTACAAAAAAGAAAGTACATTGCCCCATTGATGGGGAACTGCCTTTAGAAGTAAATTTCAAATATAATAATGGCATTGAAATATATGAAATATGTGAAGGTATGCCTGTAATGGCTACCAATAATATGAAAGACCAGCAGATATTTAATGCCATGGAATTTAAAATAGAAGAAATGCACAATGAATACATTAAATTAAATAATGACTTAACATTTACTATTGATGATTTCAGAAAGAATTTTATTCCCTCATTTTGCCTAACTTTATATAAATTTCAAGGATTTGACATAAAAGAACCTTATAATATATATGATGTAAATGTGATGGATAAAAAAGAAGTATATACTGCTTTATCTAGAACAACAAAACCCTTCACGCCATGTAGAATCGGTGGCTGGTAAGAATTAGCTAGAAACTCGATTGACTCTGCAGAAGGTTTAATTAGTGTTCAGCACAGCCACGATTCCAAGAAACAGTTTAGATTAGAACTTATAACGTTTACAGATGGAACATTGGTAATTCATCCAAGTAACAGAACTACTTTTAGGTAAGAACCAAGATGACCAATTCCTATGGCTTCCAGCCAAAGCGGAGCTTCCAGAAGTAAAGTGCTTAACCTATTGACTGGTGCTACCCTATCTGTCTCACTTGTTTAATTTCTATCTCAATTCAAAAAAAAACAACCTACTTCTCATTTTCATTGTTATCTCTCAGCTAACTATTAAATAATCTGTAATTGCCAGATATTCGTGCTAGCCAACGGCATGGTATCATCACAGTGTTAGATCTTATAAGTGCATGTACGTGTTGAAATACGAACGAGAGATTTATTATTTCCATATGCGTAACCGTATACATAACTTAGAGAACCACAATTCGGACTGGAAAGATCGAAAGATCCCCAGAAGCAACTTGTCGCCCCGTGCTAATGAAAGCACTCCCGAATTGTCGCCGATCTTAAGCAATAAATATCATTTAAAGTAATAAATTAAATAAAAGATACAAGGGTAAGAGGGGTAGTTAAGAGTAGACAAAGTCTATTGAACATTCGCTACAGTGTCCTCAGTTTA
>CABFPE010000351.1:7838-33961 GCA_900660155.1 Hofstenia miamia | reverse complement strand
ACTCGGCCTATGATTCGCTCGGCCAGCTCGTCCAGGGCTTCATTTAGCACGACATGAGTGACATATTCGTCGTTTCGGTTGCATCGAGAAGGCGAGCTATCCTCTCTCTGATTTAATTTGTCCATAGAATTTTTTAACTCGTGAATCTGCAACTCGAGAGCAAAAGTGGACTCCAGCATTTGTCTCTCTAGGCGCTGATAGGCCACATGTTGAGTGTTCAACTCAGCTTGCAGGGATTCGACCTGGCGCTCGCTCTCCATTCGTAGCGCGACTTGTTGTGATAGCTCATCCCGTAAGTGGTCAATTTCGGCTAGACGGACATCAAAGTGGGGTGTGGATTGAGATTGCTGCTCAAGACCACTAGCGTAACTGCGAGGGCGCAGGGGGATGGGTGGAGCGTTCTGGGTGTTCAATACGTGTTGCGGATTTCTGTGGAATGACGGACTCGTGTTGGCATTGCTATATGGGATGGTAGAGGCATTGTGGCTATCATCCATTCTTTGAACAGCAGGGGAAGTCAGAGGACAAAACTTAACAGAGATCCAGTGGTGCAAGGGGCAGCGTCTGGGCTACCAGCGCTTGCACAGGGGACACTCCGAGGGGGAGGAGTCCCAAAAGTAGGAGAATAAATTAAGGTATGACTCGAACTAGAATCCATGAGCACAAAGAAGAAAAACAACAATTTTTAGAACTGACAACGGGAGCACTCCCATTCACACAAGAACAAGACAAGAAAACTTACCAGGGGTAACAGTGATTAACAGCCTGAGAGGGGAAGAAACGAATACGGCGGCGCTTGGTAATAAATCCAACAATGGAGAGGCACTAATAACAAGTAAAACAAACAAGAGATTTAACAGTTGACGTCAGCCAAATAAGAAACACAGAGTTGGCATCACCATCCTTCGCAGGTGAGGAAGTTAATGAATACATTGGTGGGCGACTTTCCATGAAGTCTTAAAACGATAATACGCCCCCAAAACGAAAACCACTCGCCACCAAACCATCGAAAGAGGGCAACAAGATTAAACAGTTATCACGTCAGCGTCCTGTCACAGTCGCCATGTAGAATCGGTGGCTGGTAAGAATTAGCTAGAAATTCGATTGACTCTGCAGAAGGTTTAATTAGTGTTCAGCACAGCCATGATTCCAAGAAACAGTTTAGATTAGAACTTATAACGTTTACAGATGGAACATTGGTAATTCATCCAAGTAACAGAACTACTTTTAGGTAAGAACCAAGATGACCAATTCCTATGGCTTCCAGCCAAAGCGGAGCTTCCAGAAGTAAAGTGCTTAACCTATTGACTGGTGCTACCCTATCTGTCTCACTTGTTTAATTTCTATCTCAATTCAAAAAAAANCGACACAATTGTGTTATTTGGTCATTTGAAAATCCGCATCGTAACATGCAAAAATCACTACATCCTCAAAAAGTTTGTGTGTGGATGGCTTTTAGTGCTAGATACAAACTTACACCGGTATTTTTTGATAAAACTGTAAACCAGGAAAATTATACAAACCTTTTAAAGGATTCGGTTTTTCCTGAGTTAAAAAGAAAACGTAAAATGCGATCTGTTATCTTCCAACATGATGGAGCGCCTCCTCACTTTTCGGTCTTAGCTCGTGATTTTATCTCAAGTCAGCTTCCAGAAAATCGTGTGATAGGAAGAGGCTACGGAGTTCCATGGCCTCCCAGGTCGCCTGATTTATCGCCTTTAGATTTCTACCTGTGGGGAACTTTAAAGGCACGAGTTTTTCATTCATATCGGGCCAATGATTTAGATGACTTGAAACAAAAGATCATTAAAGAAATCGATGAAATATCCGTTGATGAACTTCGCCGCTCAGTAGAAAATTTGCAAAAAAGATGTGAAATGGTTATTGCAAACAATGGCGGCGCGATTGAACATTTAATTTAACTTTTATAAATCCCATGTATTGATCATTATAAAAAATATACTTTGACTTTGTGGTTGTTTTTATTTTTATTTTTGTGGCTAATTAAAATATCAAGTTACTTATGGCTTACCCTGTACATAAAGAATTTAAAAATCATCTAATGGTTAATTTTGAATTATGTAATGCTAAGCTTAATATTGACTATAAAGAAGCAAAAATATATAAGGTAGAATTTGAATATTCTAATAAAATTTTCATTGGATCAACTTGTAATAATCTGGAAACAAGGCTTACTTGGCAGTTGAGATCCAAAGATAGTCAAATAATAAATTATTATAGGAAACTTAACACAGTTCAGGGAACCCTTAAAATTAAATGTAATCCAAAAATTTCTTTGATTATTGATGCTCCATCAAAAGATAAAAAATTGTTGGAAGAGATTAAAAAAGGATATATTGTAGAGTCACTCAGGGCCCCTTTTTAATTTTGATCAATTATCATTTGTACTTGTGCTAAATAATGCCTTAAATTAGTTTCATTAGTTTGTTATTTCACTAGGACGTTCAATTCTTCACTATCTGTTTTTCTAGTGCAGTTATTCAAAATTATAATTATCTGTCCCCTTGTTTTAGATAAATGTGTAATTGCTCTATAATTTTGCAAAGGAACTCAGATGTGAAATTTGTAAATCCTGAACAGGTAATGATTCTCAATTTGTTATTAATACTTAAGAAACCTGTAGTGATTGCACAATATAATTTGTGTCACTTCAATCATGTTTGCTCTTTTTTGATTTATCTATTACACTAACCCTTTTAGATTCTTCAATGGATTGTTGTGTTATAATTATTGCTTAAGCTCCGTCAACAATTTGGGAGTTACTCCACTGTGTTTAGGGTGACAACATGCTCTCTTCCAGTAGGCAGCCCAAATTGTGGTACCTCATTAAGTTACAGCTACAACTAAGTATAGGAAAATAACAACTTTACTTGATCTATTTGTACATTGCACTTAATAAATTACACTGTGGGGATAATATACTGCTGGTGAATGTGAATGCATGGCAACTACATGTGATATTTATTATTTATTTACATAGGCTGAGGAAATAAGAACAATTGAGACCTGTTTTAATTGAGCTAGAAATTAACAACTAGAGACACACAAGTAGCACCTTGGCAAGCTTGGATCAATTTGATGATACTGCTTCAGCATGATGACATGCAAATTAGTTGCTGTTGGAGGATAATTCTTGGTGAAAGATTGTCTGTTTCTTTATTGAACTGGCTAACTACCAATGTTCTGTTTTTCTTGGAGTGTGGGTCACTCTCTATGATGGTAGCTTTTGCAACCTTCTACTTCTAAATTGAATTTCATAGTACTGCTGGAGTAGTCAGAGCTTCCCATGATTCTACAATATCAAGGATTTTGCAAATATATATCAAAGGAATCTTTTAAGTGTACAACACAATAAATAAACTTCAAAACAAAAGCCAATAATGTATAAATGTGAAATGAAAAAGGAAGAAGAAATTAGAAAAAGGAAAGAACAAGAAATTAAAACATTTGTAAAAAAATGAATTAGAAAATTCAAATAAAACACTCTTCAGGAAAGAAAATGTATAATATTGCTAGTATGTATAATGGAAAGTGCTATCATTTAACTGAAAGTTAAAAAGAGGATCAAGCAACAGCTTTTAAGAATATTCAAATAAAGAAACAAAATATTATCAAAAACATTTTGAAGGATTACTTAATTTTTAATTTATTGGATATCCTGACCACTTGACAAATACCATTCCATTCTTTTTCCTCAATACTTTTTCAATTCTAAAGATATCCTGGTCAGTTTTTTGTAATTCATACTGATAAAAACGATGCTTGTATTTCTTCATTAATGAAATCCTTTAATTTGTATGTTATAGGGTCTGTTAATTTTATTTTATCAATAACCAATTTTTCTTCAGTCCAGTTTTGTGTATAACCTTTATCAAGATTTTTCCTTTAAGTTTACTTCTAACTTTGTAACCTACTTTAAATTTAGCTCTAAGGGTACTAATGTGATTACCTCTAATGTAGACATTGTAAACTTCATCTTCATTTTTCTTTTTTGATGCTTCAATTGGAATCATTTTTATAGTGCTATGTTTTCTATTAATGTATTCATTTAAAATTTTAGGAAGTATATCTAAATGTTGTGTATGATTTTGATGACCTTGTAAATGCTTCAGAAAAGACACAGAATAAAATCACAAACCATTTCACTGATGGTCGTCATCATAATATACTAGCAATGTATATTTCACAATCTTTTTATAATGTTCAAAAGCAAATAAGGATAAATTGTACACACATGGTTTTATACACTCCTGTTGATAATCATTACAAAAATTTAACTGCTAAGGATAATTCTTTTTATCAACACCTTATTGAAAGTTTATCTAACTATGACTTTTTATTTGTAAATAAGGAAAAGAAGACAGTACACAAAAACTTTATTGAAACTTTGTAATATAAACACACAGAAAAGTGTCCTCTATTTTAAGAGTTAAGGAACTATTTATTCTTTATTGCATTAGCAAAGGAACTATTTGTTCTCTATTAAAAAAGATATGGGTCAAAAAAATTTTTCTAGATTAATTATATAACAATAGATTACAATGAATATAGAAAACTAGTAAATCTTGAAGATGAAGTCAGAAAGCAAGAAAATTGAATTCTACAACATTAGCAGGACTACATTAACCAACAAAATGAAGTTCAGTACAACTTACAAGAATCATACAAACCTATTACAAAAACTATATTTGTTCAAGGATCTGTTATTAAAGAAAATTTAGAAAATCAACAAGATGCTTTAGAAAAATTACAGAACTTAGTTGTCTAACAATGTGTGATGAAGAACTACAAGGATATCACACAATTTTTAATGATACAATAAAAAATTGTTATCATCTAGGAAAAATTACCAAAAAATTAAATAAAAATCTAACACAAATGGAAAGAATAGAACTTGAAAACAAATATAAAGATATAAGATATGAGAATGATGAGTTAATAGATACAGGAAATATATTGAAGATATTTTTAAAAATACAGAAGGAAGTGAACTCAAGCATAGAGGTACTCTACTGGCAATTAAAAAGAAAAAGAAGTCTTTTCCTCTTAAAGTTTATGAAAACATGTTTGCACTTACATTTATAGATTTGGATAAATTATATAGAGAATATATTTTGGAAGCTTACTATGTAGATCAAAAAGGCATGCCTTATGGAAATCCAATTATTTCTGTGACAATTGATCATTGTTTCATAGATCTTTTAACAAAAAGATATAATAAAAAACAAGATAAATGCAGCAAAATGTCTAAAAGAGTATTTAGAAATCTTGTAAAACTTACTGCAGTTACAGATAATCTCAAGAATCAAAAAGTTAAAAAGATAAATAAGGGCCAAAGTGTGTTTTACTACAATGATCCCTCACAATTAATGTATCACTTGGAATTACTTATTTCTTCTAAGAATGCTGGAAATGAAAGTGCTCAAGTTTGTAATGAAATTGTTCAGTTAATTGATGAATTATTAAGATTGAAAGCTATTACTAAAGAAGATGTTAAAACATTTTGCAATAAATTACAAAATTAATTTTCTTAAGGAGAACTAAGATTCTCTGTTGTGAAATTAATTTTACTCTTACTTAAGGGAAATGAACTTTTAGTGAGAATACTTATAAGGTATTAGTTTTATTAGAGCCTAAAATGTGTTTAAAATTTGATAAAGAATTTGGTGATCTGCTAGGTTTTGTTAATGACTTTAAAAATCCATTTTATGGCAGTAATTTCATATTAATGTTAACCAAGAGTGCAATTTCAGATCGTCTTCCTAGCATTACAAAAGAAATTGACAACATTTTAACTAATTGTTTACTGATAAGTGATAGCATTTATAAGTGACATAGTATTTATTTTCCTACAAACAATTTGGTATCAAGTTATCCATTTACAAAACAACCTTTGTGCAAAGTTTTTAACAAAATCAACACAAATGAAATAAGAGAAATAAGAATATACATTACTGATAGTCAAAATCAAATTATTAATTTAAATGATAATCATGTTCATTTGGTATTTTTAATAAAATAATATTATTCTAAATCAAATAAGAGTATTTTAAAATTGCAAAAAAGAAAGTCTATTTTTCTTATGACATGACTAATTCAAAGAAAACTTATGAAAATTATTTAAGGGTTAATTTTATTAAATTGCAAGGCGATAATACTCTCCTTTAAAGGAAACTAATTTCAATAAATCACAGATAACAAACAATAATAAAACACCAAAAATAACTAATAAACCTATTGAGGAATGGAGATACACATTTGTTATTAAAAAGTTTCCCAAGACTGGGTCCAGGGAGTTTGAAAATATAAGAACAAGATTTTTAAAACTATTGTAAAATGATTTTCTTTAAGGGGATAGGAACTTTCCTGTGAAAAATAATTTTCTTTTTTCCTTATATAATAGAAATGACTGACTTGAGAAATCCAACAATTCTAGAAATAAATAAATACATTAGATTTGATCTCCAAAACTCCAATTATAATTCCTGCAGCAGGAAATATTCAAAATAAAACCAATTATAAGTTTGCAGTTGATAATTCTCTAGATATAATACCTTATGATTGCTTTAATGCTTATATAGATGTGAAATTTAAAATATTTAAACTTGATAACACAGGATTTATTACAGCAGATAATGTTACCATTAGTGGTGATGTCTACTCAATTTTTAACAGAGTATTTGTGGAATACAATAATACTTCTACTACAAATCTTAAAATTTTTTCAAAAGTCTCCCATTTACACAACATTTTTTATCTAAGTAAAGTTGATTTTTTAGAGGTCTAAGACATAGTACACTTCCTGCAGGCAAGGTTCAAATAAATCTTGAATTAGCAAAAGATGCCAATGTAATAATTAATTTAGGTATTGCTGGAGGTGGAAAACTAGATGTAACTCAATTATGACTCTTTGTCACACAATTAGCATTCAATCATAGTGGAAAAAAGATGTATTTGAATAACTTTATAAATAATAAATGGGTGTATATAAGAGACACCTTAGAGGAATCAAATGCTATAAATCAACAATCAGGCATATTTAGAATAAGTAATTCAATACAAAAACCTAGATATGTCTTCATCTGTACCATCACTAATAATAAAATTAATGATCAAACTAAGAATGAACTTGACTTTGATACCTTCAATNAACAAAATCAACACAAATGAAATAAGAGAAATAAGAATATACATTACTGATAGTCAAAATCAAATTATTAATTTAAATGATAATCATGTTCATTTGGTATTTTTAATAAAATAATATTATTCTAAATCAAATAAGAGTATTTTAAAATTGCAAAAAAGAAAGTCTATTTTTCTTATGACATGACTAATTCAAAGAAAACTTATGAAAATTATTTAAGGGTTAATTTTATTAAATTGCAAGGCGATAATACTCTCCTTTAAAGGAAACTAATTTCAATAAATCACAGATAACAAACAATAATAAAACACCAAAAATAACTAATAAACCTATTGAGGAATGGAGATACACATTTGTTATTAAAAAGTTTCCCAAGACTGGGTCCAGGGAGTTTGAAAATATAAGAACAAGATTTTTAAAACTATTGTAAAATGATTTTCTTTAAGGGGATAGGAACTTTCCTGTGAAAAATAATTTTCTTTTTTCCTTATATAATAGAAATGACTGACTTGAGAAATCCAACAATTCTAGAAATAAATAAATACATTAGATTTGATCTCCAAAACTCCAATTATAATTCCTGCAGCAGGAAATATTCAAAATAAAACCAATTATAAGTTTGCAGTTGATAATTCTCTAGATATAATACCTTATGATTGCTTTAATGCTTATATAGATGTGAAATTTAAAATATTTAAACTTGATAACACAGGATTTATTACAGCAGATAATGTTACCATTAGTGGTGATGTCTACTCAATTTTTAACAGAGTATTTGTGGAATACAATAATACTTCTACTACAAATCTTAAAATTTTTTCAAAAGTCTCCCATTTACACAACATTTTTTATCTAAGTAAAGTTGATTTTTTAGAGGTCTAAGACATAGTACACTTCCTGCAGGCAAGGTTCAAATAAATCTTGAATTAGCAAAAGATGCCAATGTAATAATTAATTTAGGTATTGCTGGAGGTGGAAAACTAGATGTAACTCAATTATGACTCTTTGTCACACAATTAGCATTCAATCATAGTGGAAAAAAGATGTATTTGAATAACTTTATAAATAATAAATGGGTGTATATAAGAGACACCTTAGAGGAATCAAATGCTATAAATCAACAATCAGGCATATTTAGAATAAGTAATTCAATACAAAAACCTAGATATGTCTTCATCTGTACCATCACTAATAATAAAATTAATGATCAAACTAAGAATGAACTTGACTTTGATACCTTCAATTCTACTGAAATTTCTTCATGTCAGTTAGAATTAGGAAGTGATAATTTCTGTCCACCCACAAGTAGAGATTCATTCAACTAGTGAGTTTCCAAGACTTTATACAGAATTTTTACAATATAAGGATGGTGTCAATGACTTTTCAACAGGTACATTTACTAAACCTTCTGATTTTAATGAGAAATATGGGATAATTGTATTTGATTTGTCTAAACAAAAAGATACATCTTGAAATGCTATCAATGAAATTAGATTTAGATATACATTACAAGGTACTCCTGCAGATTCATTTAAATTTTATGCATTGATTATATATGAACAAGACATATCTGAGACTATAGTTGCTAATCAAACTACTTTAACATTTAGTGAAAAATATATTTTCTTTTTCCTTTATATACAAATGACAGAATATAGGAAATATAGCTTAAACTTAACTAATGGTCAAACAAATAAATTGAAAAAAAGTATTAAAGCTCAAGTCTCATAATTTTAAGAGTTATTAATAGTAACAAATGAACTTCCCTTTATTTCTTTTAACAGAAGGAAAAATTAATCAGTTAAAAAAAGCTAAGAAAATAAAGCTTGTGACATTAAAATCTCTGCAACAAAACTTAATGCAATGAAAAAATGTGGTGGTGATTTAGGTGATTTAGCCCCTTTACTTATGGTAGCTGCTGCATTAATTGGAAAGTATATAGTAGCACCATTAGTTACTGGTGCAATGGAAGCCTTAGGAAGAAATGCTGTCAATAAAGATTTTGGAAAAGGTTTAAAACAAGCAATCCCATGAAAAGGAAACAATTAAATAAGAGTAAAGGAAAAGGGATGTGATTAAATCCACCTAAAGGAAAAGGTATGAGCACAAAAAAAGTATTAAGTTTAAATTTCAGTAATCCTCTTTCAAATTATAATATTTTACAATTTATGAAGAATATTAAAACCTTTAGAGGGATCTTTTCTAGAAATACTTTTAAAAATCTAGGTTTTTGGATTTTATGTTTGCAATTTAGATCATTCCTCAAATAATGGCACCCATTGGATAGCATTCTACTACTTTAGGGAGTTTGATTCTGCCAAACTTGTGTACTTTGATAGCTTTGGCCTACCTTGATTTCAAAGTATTTTTTCAATATTTAAAGACAATATAATATACAACAGCTCACAATATCAAGAAAGTTCTAGCATATAATGTGGGTACTATTGTATTTGGTTTATGTATGAAAGATGTAAGGGAAGAGATTATATCTCAATACTTAATGATCTTTACAAAAGAAAGTGTGACAGATATAAAAATGAAGAATATATTAAGAAATATTTTCTAATAGGTTAACAGAGCTTACTATTGTGAAATTAATTTGCACTCTTTCTTAAGGGGTAGGGCATCCCCAGGAAAATCATTTTCTTTTCTCCTTATATAAATGGGATTTAATAATAGTGGATTAACTGAAGTTACACATTCTTATCAAGTAAATGATAGTAACAATATAGAAACAGAACAAGATTTTAAGATATAAAATAAATCAAATTGAAAATAATAAGTTAAATATATCAGCATATAATCTTTTCAATAGATATTTAAATATACACAACAGGAAAATTATAAATGTTTGTGAAGATGAAGAAACTCTAAACAAACAACATATGGAAGATCATGTAGAAAAAAGACTTGCAAATATTGTTATTTGGTTTGATAAAAACTTTGGAAACTACTGGAGCTGCTTTAAATTCAATTTTTTAAAACGGAAAGCCATGAGCAACTTTTAGATTTTCCTACCTATTGTAGAGTCACTCAGGGCCACTTTTTGATTTTTATCATATTGTCAATTTTGTTAGTGCTAAATATGGCCTTATAATTAGTTAGATTAGTTATTTACGTCATCATGACGTCATGATTTTCACTATCAGATTTTCTAGTGCATTTATACAAAATTAGAATTATTTGTCCCCTCATTTTAGTTGAACATGTTATTGCTCACTAATTTTGCAAGGGAACTCGAATGTAAAATTTTTAAAGCCTGACCAGGTAATAATTACTTGATTGTTATAAATACTTGGGAGACCTGTAGTGAATGGCACAATATAATTGTCTCACTTCAATCATGTTTGATCTTTTTGATTTATTTATTAAGCTAAACCTTTTAGATTCATCTATGGATTGTTGTGAAATAATAATTCCTTAAGTTCTGGCAACAATTTGGGAGTTACTCCACTGTGTCTAGGGTGACAACACACTCTAACAGTTGGCAGCCCAAATCATGGTACCACATTAGGTTACAGCTACAATTAAGTATAGGGAAATAACAACTTTATTCAATTGTTTCTATTTGTACGTTGCACTTGATAATTTACACTGTGATGATAATATGCATGGTAATTACATGTGATATTTATTATCTATTTACATAGGCTCAGGAAATAACAACAATTGAGATCTGTTTTAATTGAGCTAGAAATTAACAACTAGAGACACACTATTAGCACCTCAGTAAGCTTGGATCAATTCAAGGATGCTGCTTTGGTGTGATGCTATGCAAATTGGTTGCTATTGAAGGATAATTCTTGGTGAACTATTTTTCTGTATCTTTATTGAACTGGTGAACTACCAATGTCCTGTTTTCTGTTGGAATGTGGGTCACTTTCTACAATGGCAGCCTTTGTAACCTTCTACCTGTTATTTGAGTTACCTAGTACCACTTGAGTAGTCAGAGCTCCCCATGATACTACATGGTGACCCTGACGTGATCTCAAACTCCAGGGAGTTCTAATTGGAAAGTTTAAGGTTGAACCATATTGACACTCCCTTCTATGAAGACCTTAGAGCTTCCTTACATGTTATCATCACATTTGGCCACAATACATGCTTGCATGATGCAATCTAGCCCTTAGAAGTGTCAGTTGAGCTACATAGTCAACCTCATACAATCTCAGTGCAGTTTAGCAGATGAAGTGATGCTTGGAGATGTACTCAAGTCATTAAACCTGTGTTCACACCTGAAGTTCCGGTGATGCTTTATAGTGAAGCTGGTATTTATAGAGCTGTCACCAAACTCTGATACCATCCTAAGCTCATTTTTGGTTGTTACTTTGTTGTTGTTTCTTTCTTCTAGCATTTGGATTTTTGCTGTACCCTATACTGTGCTGCCTACTGAATTCATTTTGTTTCTCTAGACTCTGTTAGAGTATACCCTCAAATTTGTTTGGAATTGTTATTGGAATTTTTCTCTTGTATTTTTTCTTGTTCATGTTATCATGGAATTTGATAGTTTATCTCATAATGGGACTCCCTCTTGGAGCTTCCCCTGTGCAAGCATTGGTAGCCTGAATGCTACCCCTTGTACCAATGGAACTTTGACTTTTGTTGATACTACTTTGCATCTTCCACTTACTCAATCACTACCTGTGATCTCCCAAAGAGTACTCAATACCACTACTGCTCCACCTAATCTGCTTCTCTTTTATGATATGTCACCACCCCCTGAACAGCAAGCAACAGAGGCTGAAAGTCTTAGAGAGGCTGTTGCCCAGCAAACCTCTATGTGACTTAATTGTTAATAGCAAATTGATTCTCTGCAATCCAAGTTATGGCAACAAGCCAATGATGCTTTGCTGCAAGAAAGACAGTTAATTGACACTATTACTTCTCTGGAACTACAATTTCAGAATATCACTACTCCATCACTGCCTGCACCTCCACAGCTGATTCTGTTGGAGACCACCCTGTCTCATCTTACCTCACCCCCTTCTGTGAACCTTGAGTATGTAACTCATGATATGTTAGACAATGCTTTAATTGTTTTTCTGCCTGATTTACAGAAGTTGTTGCACAAATGATTTTGGCACACCTTCCAAGTGCGCCAAGTTTGCCTCCTGTCTCCCCATTGACCCCTCAATTTGTAACTCCAGCTACTTCATTTACAACTGGAGCTCCTACTTTTATGCAGTCTGCTTTAATGCAGGTATCCACTTTAACTACAGTTGCTACTCCAAGTCCATGTGTTCCAAGTATGATCATCTTGCCTCCAGCACCAGTCAATACTTCAGTTGTGCCTACTGTTTCAGTATCAGTAACTCCTTGGCATTCAGGTGATCCTATCAGGTTTGTGACAACACATTGGCCATGGTTTACCCATTCAATCCTTCCTCTTGAAGCAACTGGAAATGGACAAACAAATTTATTCAACTGACACTCTATGCTACTGAAATTTACAGGAAAAATTGATGAGATTGCTCAGTCATTTGATGAGTGGCTGTTCTTATTCAAGCTAACTATGAAACAGTATAATGCTACACAAGACTATGCTGTTGGCCAGTTTCCAATGTACTTGCAAGGCCTTGCCTACCAGTTACTCATTGGTCACTTTGAAGACCACTATCATGCTCCTCACATCAAGCACCAATGCAAGACTCTCTTATGTCATCTCTTCTTCAAGAAAGGAGACAATGTTCAGACCTACATCACCCAGGTCAAAATTCTATTCCATCTGAGTAAGTTAACTCCAGAATACTTGAAGCATGATCTCTTTTTGTATATTTGTTAGGTTTCCCACCAAACATCCACAGCTGTCTTGAATTAAAGTGTGACCCTGATGCTGAAATCTGGTCATGATGCTCCAAAAGTGTCCTCATCAGCAGACACTTCTTTATTAAAGAAGAAATTAGACACTGATCAACTTGCTGTTACCATTGTGGTCAGAAAGACCATATGAAGCTGCAATGTACTGCCATTATCCACTTAGTTGCAGATGGAAACAGTTTTGTCATCAGCAAAGCAGAAGAGCCCTTACCTGCTTCACCTCTTGAACTAACTGATTTGTAAAACTAATGGGAGCACCACCTCCTGACAAATGTGCACAGGACTTTTTGGAAAGAAACTCTTGTGTAATTGATTATGGAAAGAACACCATTTCCATTTGCAAAAGCAAACGTCAGCAAGAGTTGGCTACCATCCATAAGGAGGAAGGTCCTCTGCAGTTTACTGAGGAAGTAGTCATCAAGCCACAACATTGGCAATGGGTCACCATCTCTACTGAGTCTAGTTACAATGGCAACATTATGATCTCTGCGCAAAAGGGAAGCATTATAAAGGCATCAACTTCTTCCCTGATCTCTGCCACATCTCTGGTGGTAAGACTAGCATTACTGTCCTCAACAGTTCCACTTCTGTAGTCTGAATGGACCCATTGAAGCTAACTATTATCACTATGCCTCTTTGGCTGTAGCAGCACACCACTGTGTGTCTGCCAATCTTCATGGCAATCCATGATTTGCAGGAGCCTTCTAATTCTGTGAGAATCCCCACCATCTCAGATGAGATGCATCCACACCTCAGCCTCAAGGAACATGAGTCTTTGATTCAACTGCTTCAAAGACAAAATGAGGTGTTCATCTATGGATCCATCAGTGTGGGTCAGGGTGTGGGTGAGCAACACTTAATCATAACTAAGAATGATCTACCCATCCATTTGCCAGTACAGCAAGTACCAGGGAACCTGTGAACTGAATACAAGAGGATTCTCAGTGATTTGCTTGAGACTGACATAATCCAGAACAGTAACAGTCCTTATGCAGTACCCACTGTTTTCATTAAGCAGGGTGACAAGTATTGCTTGTGCATTGATTTTAGAAAGCTCAATGACATGATGGTAAAGGACGCATATCTGCTTCCATGTATAGAAGACTTGCCATATCAGAAGTTGACTGGTGTAATGTCAATGACAACTATCCATCTGTTTAATTTACTTCAAATCTATTCATTGATGCCTTAGGTGATCATTTTGTGTCTTAGAAATATATGCAAAAGTTCAACAAAACTTATTGTGCACAGACATTTTGAAAATTCCAGCATTTTAACTAGAACAATGTGTTTTTAATGCATTAGTCAGTCTGTGCAGAGAGCTTAATTGTGGAAGTTGGTTTTTTGTTTACTGTGGTAAGGGGTTTTTATGTTTTGAAATGTGAAATTATTTTTTTTCCATGTTAGTTTATACAACCAACAAAATTATTTAATGTTTGTTTAATGCATTATAATATTCTAGAACATATGCATATAGATATATTTTTATAGTAATGACTAATTACTAGTTATTCAAACACCTTCTCCATGTGGGAGAAATGGAAATCAAAAATAGTTTAGGCTTTCAATTAATGCTAACATCTCTTAGAGGGTACAATGCCTTTAAGCAATATTTGTAACATTTGATAGTTTCTATAATAACGCCACCTTTATGTGGAAGAGTGAGAATCAAAAATCAATTATGTTTACAATTAAGGCTAATGTATGTTACAGACTTCAATGCCTTTAAACTGTATTTGTTATAACATTTGGTCATTACTATAATTCCATTTTGTATACATGCATAACACATAGTGTGAATATTAGCATAGCATGGTTAATCAAAATTTCAATAGAAATTGGAGATATAATCATACCATCATACAAGGAGAGATATTTATTAATTTTCATGTTATAGGCCTTAGTGATCAGATGTAACAATGCATTTCATAATAATAATTAAATTTATAATGCATAGCAGGGCTTTCTACTGTGTTAATCATTCATCAAGATAAAATGAAATATATGCTATTATTAAACACACAAAGGCTTGGAAGGTTAAATAAATTACAATGCTAGATCAGATGTATTCAAACCACCATGTAAAGAGATACAAATTTAATAATTAATAGGGAATGTGGGTGTGCATCTGATCATTATATTTAGTAATACATCAATAATTCCTTAAACAACAAAAACCTATTAGAATGCCAACCATTCATTACAAAAAAGGAAAATTCACAGTAAATTTTAGCCATGGAATTATATATTTAATGAATAAATCAGCAAAATTCTCAAATAAAACAAAAACATTGTTCAACTTTTATGGGGATTGTGCTGTAATTTATTTGGCAATATAATCTTGTTATAATTTCAATAACAAATATCATATTAACATTGTTTAATTATGGAAATATGCTAGGATTTTATGGAAAGGTATATCCAAACACAACAACCAATCCTAGCTATGAATGCCACATATATGCTGGAAATCATGTTTTGATGGTACAAACCAATATTGTAGAACCTCAATTTGTTGGAAGCACACAATTACCCTTATTGGATAAATGTCCCTTGATGCTGACATATGCTACAAATGCAAGCACCACCCCAATTTTTCATCATGAATCCAATGTATAAACTGGTGTCACAATCATATATCAATAGAATAAGTGTAAAGTTTTGCACTGAGCAAGGTCAAGTGATTGAGTTTACTGGGACTGGGAGGATTTATGCCATGCTGGATATTTGTATGGAATGAAGAAATGACGGAAAATAAAAATTATTTCATTTAATGTTTGCAGCATTTGTGTAAACTATACAGTTGTGTTTTTCATTTAATAAATCTATTGATATTATTTTTCTGAGTTGCAAAATGTAGTGCATTATTCATTTTTTACAGAGATTGAGTCAAGGATAGTTGAATTTCTCCAATGAGGGGTAAGTTTTTTTTACATTTAAATAGTGAATATTATATGATTAAGCTAATTTTTAGAAATATTGATTACTTGTACATGTTTAATATTACTAACATCAATAAAAATTTCCTGGAGACTTGATTTGCAAAGGAAAACACTACAGATATTATCAATGCAATGTGTAAAGAAACTAAATTACAAATGAAGAAACATTAGCAAAAACTGAAGGAAGAGAATTTCTTCTTTCTTAGCATTAAAAATGCCAAAAGTGTCTGATACATTTTGACAGAAATTTGATTTTGATCATATGCTATAATTCAAAGCAATTCTTAGCAAAGAAATAAATTGCAAAATAATTAACTTGAAAATAAAATTTTCAAAAAATTTTATAATAAATAATTAGTAAAATGAAATTAATTTTTTACAAAATCCAAAGATGTTTACAAAGTTTCTTTGTTCTTTGTTCTAGTTTACACATCATACTTGGTTTTTCAATGATTTAAGCACAATTTAAAGCATGTTTAACTTCAATTAAGGGAGTTTTCACTTTAAAAAGAATTGTTTATTACCATATAACAATAAAGAACAACATGAATTTGTGATGGGTCAAACATTGAAGGCAATGTGTTTTGGACTGGTGCATCTATAATTAACAAGGTATGTTGATGTATAATTGTTTACATCTTATTTTCACCATCTATATACATTGTTGTAACATTTCTCTTTCTGTCTTTCAAATTTTTGCTTTAAACAAATTTAAATACAGCCATCATACATGTTTTTGCTTTAAATGAATTTATATACAGTATTGGTTTATTTGCCTATATACATTGATGTAATATTTCTTTTTTCACCAAATTTGTTTTTAAATTTTGCTTTAAACTAATTTATATGCAGCATTGGTTTATTCACTTATATATGTGGTTTGTAATATTTCTCTTTTCCATTTTACACATTTTTGCTTTAAACAAATTTATATGTGTTATTGGTTTATTGAGTATTTTGTTTTTAATCATGTGCGTTTAATTTCTATTTTTCTTTAACTAGCAATCAACTGAAAGGAATTATTTAAACATAATCATTTTGTTTAATTTTTTATTTTTAGCTAACAAAGCAATTTTATAAAAATTATTTTTCAAATATAAATTATTATTTTGTAATTTTCTTTAAAAGTCTATCTTTAAAATACCATTCACCTGTATTTTTTGCATGTGAAAAATAGACTATATACAAACATTAGAATGGCGAATGCATCATGAAGTTTACAAATTTAATGATTGGAAATCATATCTATTGATGGAAAAAATCAACATCAACTATGAATAATTAATGTGTCATCATATTCAAGCATTAAATTTACAAAAGCAGAAAACCAATGAAATATATTCACCCACACAAGATTCATAAATCAAATAAACTGAAAAAGATGTTTAAAGTCACAAACCCAGTTGAAAGTGGAAAACCCATGTAAATGTATACAGCCATGCAAGAGTAATAAACCAAAGAAAACTGGAAAAGATGTGAAAGTCAATAAAAGATACAACAATCTACAAATGTGTGCATCCTGAAAATGCATATAAACCACAGAGAAATGCAGAGAGAAAATTGATGTGTAAAACTAATATAATAATAATAGTGTATATTGAAAGCATGTACATGTATGTGTATAAATCCTATTAATAACATTGCATGTATAATTCTTAGGAAGCAAAATTGTGTCTTTATGCATAAACTATGTTTAATTTTTCCTAAAACTAGTTTGCTTTTAACATAGAAGTCTATATTTCATATGCTGCTTGTAATGTTAATCCACATTTATGCATAACCCATGTTTAATTTTTCCAAAAACTAGTTTGCTTTTATTGTGTATTAAAGCTGCAGTGTCAAGTTTAACAAAGCATTTCTCGATTTTGTATTTGGATTTTTGCAAAAAATGAATTAAATGTAATAATTTTTACAATGAAGCATAACAACATATTTGAAAAACAAATTGTAACCCTTTGCATGTCATGAATAGTCCCCAAAAAGCTAATTAAATTTTGTATAATAGCATCACATGTATAATTTTTTGGAAAATGAAGTTGCCTTTATCATGAAAGTCTATATGCCATGCACCTGTAATGTTTAATTTTGTATTTGCAAAAAAACGAATTAAAAGTATGGAATTTTTACAATGAAATACCAGTGTACTTGAAAAACAAAATGTAGCCTTTTGCATGAAAAAATGAATTAAAAAATTATTGTGTTCAACTTAATTTTGTCAAAAATATTTCTTGTCATTAATTATAACACTTTGCTTAAATCCTAGAAGTCAAAAATAAAAATTTCATTAAAAAATTAATTTAACTGTCAAAGACATTTCTTGTCATCAATTATATCACTTTGCCCCAATCCTAGAAATCAAAAATATTAATTTCATCAAAAAGTGAATTTTCTCAATTTTGTTTTGCCAAAAATATTTTGTCACTGGATGGCGTCCAATAGAATCCACCCATTCCCTCAAAGCAAATAGTCACAGGTGTCATGAGAACTTCAGGGTGTCCCATTGGAACGGGCTTGCCCTTGTCTTAACTACTAATGTTAACACTTTGATCAATATAAAGCTGTGTATAACATTGAAAGTGTTTTGTTTTTAGTTTAGAAATTTGGAGCTTCACTCTTCTGCTATGTAGATCAATCCATAAATGCACATCATAGGAATAATGTTAGCAATGATTTTTATATTCCTTTTCTTCAAGGTTTACACAATATGTGTGTTATGATCTAATTTTCTCAGAATTCTGCATTTCATAGGCATTTGAAAATTCATACAATTTTTTAATTTGAAAGCAAATAAACATAATCATTTTTACATTAATGCATTTTGTGTCAAGCCAAGGTA
Source organism: Hofstenia miamia (assembly GCA_900660155.1). Taxonomy (NCBI): domain Eukaryota; kingdom Metazoa; phylum Xenacoelomorpha; order Acoela; family Hofsteniidae; genus Hofstenia; species Hofstenia miamia. The sequence goes on along the minus strand of CABFPE010000351.1, from coordinate 15,198 downwards.
TTTATTTGTTGTGAGACATTGTTCTTAGTTGACATCCTATAAATGTTTAATACTATTTGGAAAAGCAAACAACTTTATATTATATAAAAATTAATAAATATATCACTTTTTTAGCCACATGTACTTTTTTTGAAACAATTCAAATCTGTGTTAAGCATTGATTGTATTCAATGTATTGAAATATTTACTGTTTTTCTCAATATTTATAAAGTTTTTATTCTAAAATTGTACAACTGCAAGTACTTTAACAATAATTTATTTGTAGAATGTCTTAAAATATATATTTATGTGGGATATTAAATATAAACACCTAAAAACAGAGCCATTCATTCTTTAAAATAGGAAAATAAATTCTGAATTTACAATAAAGAATAGTCATATTTATGTGTATGTACTTTTTCTTTCTTATTCTTTAATAGACAATGCCTACTTAACGACAATAATACACTACATTCATTTGAAAATTTTGTATAAAATGCACACACACATTTTAATATTATATATATTTATTATATTTGTAAATAGCTTTTTGTAGTTTTGTAGTTTATAGTTTTTTGTGCTAGTTTATTGTAGCAATATTTTGCTTGTGAATCTTCTTGAAAGTTTATTCTAATACTGTCATGATGAAATTTTTGTAAACGTTCGTTTTCTCTGTATGGTGAGAGTACACGTCTGTGGAAGCATGTATTTATATTTATTTAACAGTTATTTTTGCTTGGAAATATTTATTGATTCAACTTTATAAAAAAAGATTTTATTTTCGCAATTGGAATTTGTGTCGTCTCTGAAACATTTATTTTTCTCAATGTTGAAATATATTTTTGTTTGAAAATAATTTTTAGTTACGACTTTTACCAAAAAAATTAGCAATATGTTCGTGATTCCAGACAGTGAATTTTTCAATATTTATATTTGAAAAGATATTTTTACTTGGAAACATAAATTATGGCTTTTACCAAAAAAAATTAGCAGCAAAATGTTTATAAAATCTGAAACTTAAAATTTCAATGGTTTTTGAAAATTGTTTATGTAATTTGTATAGAAAAATTTGTTACATTTTGATCAATAGATTGCAACAATTCTAATTTCATGAGATTTTGAAAATTGTGTATATACAAATTGGTTATATTTTAAACAATAGATTGCAAATTAATTTTGTTTGCCAACAAAACAGAATATATTCAAAAGATTTCAGGGCTAGACAGACGGCCAAAGTACACAATTACATCATAGCCACACCAGATAAGCCCGCCAAGGTCACAAAGGAAAAGTGTAACGTACTTCGACCCATTTCATGCTACATATACTTTTGCCCTGCAATTTTGTGTAGGGTTCATTCAGTTTCTGCATTGTGTACACAGCAAATGCAAAGTTACAAACTCACTTGTAACTCTTCATTTTGTTTAAAAAAACCTTGGGATCAAAATTGAGATTGATACAAACTCTCAGCAGGCCCCATGAAACCTATGAAAGGTCGCAGTTTGCCCATACTCCAGACAAAGTTGAAATTGATAGTAATTGGAACTACAGAAGATAGTAGTATAACTCTGAGGCAAGCCCATTGATATTTTTGACCTTTGAACCTTCGGGCGTGGATATGATGTAATTGTATACTTTGGCCATCTGGGTATCTTTGACGTCACTGGAGCATATTCTCTTTGTTTATAATATTTGTTGGCAAATACATCTGTTTGCAGTCTATTGTTTAAATGTAACCAATATTAATTGGCCGTGTATATCTGACGTCATGATGTGTTGACTGATTAAACAACTCAATCTATATATTCACCCAAATCATGAGATAAAATCATTACTTTTCTTCTACGCAAATTCATTGTTCTTATGGCAATGTCTGTTGAAACCATAGCATCTGGTTCACTTGGCAATCTATTTGATGAGTTATGTACAACTCCGCCACCAGCCTCCAACTATAATATGCTAACACAAGAGATGATGGTCCCTCCTCCTGCACCTGTAAAAGAAAAACGCAAAGCTCATCACAAGCGAGGATGTCCTGCAATTAATAATGCAATTGTCTTCCCAATCTCCAATACTATTGAAGACGACAATATTTTACAATTTTTAAATGATCTCAATTCCCAGCCATCACAATATATTTTTTCAACTGCGAGTCCTGCTAGTGAACTTCCAAAAAACGGTGGCCAACAATCAAAGACGCTGTTCAGTTGAACACAAGATATGATGTCGCAGTAAAGATTAGACTCAATAATTATTTTCTGCCTAAACGCTATGTTTTGATCAATAAAAAACTTTTCCACAAAGACGACATGGGGATTGGGAATAGTGCTATTGCAAAACGTATTGTATTACAGTTTAGTAAATAGGAAAGGTATAGTTTTGCTTTCATTCTACATGTACTAGTTTTATGTTTGATACATTATTACATTTCATAAACATTCGTTTTAATATAATAGGTAAAAATCTATAGTATTCTCTAAACTGATAAATGTCAATGTTCTACCTAGCTATTAATTTAACATACAATTCACATTCAAATTTAGCAGGAGGGGATGATGAATGAAATAAAGTAATCGCTCCTTTAGTAAATTTAATAATACTATTTATTATACAATGAGAATGTAGATGCACATACAAAGTTGAATGAATACGAAAGCTTTTCAAACATTGATTAGAGGCCTATAGCAGACTTTTAATCAAAAAATCTAAAAAAATTATTAATTGCGATATATAGATTAATTATCATACTTTTGCATGAGACATACAGCAGAGGTTTCTTGTAGGAGCAACGTTTTCCTTCTTTAAAGTATGAATCTAAACAGATATAAATATACATATAACAAAATTGTTTATACCGTTTTTTGACATAGCAAAGACTTGAATTAGCTTGTATGTTGCTACATAAAGGAACTTAAATTTCTTATCCAAAATTTTTCCATGTTTGTGAATTACATTTCTTTTTTGACGTTTTTTCACGTCTGTGACTTACATTTCTTTTCCAGCATTTTTTTATTTTTTGTGACTTACATTTCTTTTTTGACGTTTTTTCAGGTTTGTGACTTACATTTCTTTTCCAGCATTTTTTTTACTTTGTGACTTACATTTCTTTTCCAAAGTTTTTTTTACATTTGTGACTTATATTTCTTTTCCAGAATTTTTTTTTTACTTTTATGATTTACATTTCTTTTCCAACGTTTTTTACATTTGTGACTTACATTTCTTTTTTGATGTTTTTTCACGTTTGTGACTTACATTTCTTTTCCAGCATTTTTTTTACTTTTGTGACTTACATTTCTTTTCCAAAGTTTTTTACATTTGTGACTTACATTTCTTCTTTGATGTTTTTCCTTTCCTTGACGTCAATCCTTTGTTTCAGTACTGATATACATTTAATTTTTCAATATGTGTGCAAGAAATCAACCGATCAAATTAGTCAAAAACATTCTAAAAAACTGAATATTGTGTTAAAATTTTAGATAGTTTTTCATCATTGAACAAAATGAAAATTTCATGCCGGTATTAGTATAAACTTTCAAGAACGAGCAAGAAAAACGTACATACATATAAATACGACTAATCTTTGTTGTAAATTCAGATTTTATTTTTGTATTTTAAAGAATGAATGGTTTTGTTATTTAATATAAATATAAATTTTAATTCATTATTCAAATCAATGATTGTTAAAGTACTTGCAGTTGTATAATAGTTTATGAATTTAAAATAAAAACTTTATAATTGAGAAAGCGTTAACATTCACATTTTTCTTCAGTCAATGAGTAAATTTTGATAATTACAAATGAATACATAACGCCATCTCAAAAACGAATGTATAATAATAATAATATAATTAGGGACAAAATAACTATATACATTTATTCACAAGGTTAATATACAATACTCTAACGAATGTCCATGATCAAGAAAAATATTTAATCTATTGTCTTTGATCTCTCCATCAATAAGTTCGAAAATTTTCTGGATTTCAATATCTTTTGGAAATCCTTCCACATAGAATCTATTGATGTTATTTTTTAAAATTTGAGCTGCGGCAAATGTATGAGGGATATTCTCTCCACACAACTTGAAGTTTGCGGCATCTACATCTATATGCAGAGTCAATCCAAAACATGTGTCACAAGTTCACTATCCTTGTGAAGATTGAAACTGAACATGCAACACTTTGTTGTTTGGGAGTGGTATATCTTCATAATTCCCGAGTTTATCAATATTTTGCAAAACACACATCTTGTGTTCAATTGCTGAAAAATTCTGTAAAGCACTATCAAAGCTGCATTTGAGAAATATGCTAGTTGTCATCTCCAAAATTGCGAATAGTAGTTTTAAAATATCCGTAAAATTTATAAACATAGAGTTTTTGTGATTGGCTACTTTTTAAGTTTGTCAGTGTACATATAATGTAATGATGATAATAATAGTATTACTATCAAATTAACACTGGTAATATAAATTTTCTTATCACCTCCACCAACTAGTGTGTTTAATTACATGTAACACATTTTAAAAATACATTTCCTTTTGGTTATTTTTTTGTCTTTTTGAACAAAATTACTTGCCTTTGGGAATATTTATTTTTCATTTTGGTTATTTTTTTGTCCTTTCGAACAAAATTACTTGCCTTTGGGAATATTTAATTTTCCTTTTGGTGATTTTTTTGTCCTTTCGAACAAAATTACTTGGCTTAAACAATCTTTGAATATATTACATACATTATAGATGTCAGGTGTCATGATAGTATACATTAGTTGACATGGTTTTATTACATTTCTGAAATTCAGTTTATATATATATATATATTCTGAATCATAAAGATATTCATTGTAAAGAGAATATGCCATCAACGTTTAATGTTGTTCCCTCACGAGTTAGTCAAATCTTTTTAATATTCAGCGGCCCATCAAACTCTGAAAAAACACATTTGTTGGGAAAATTGATCGATCGTAATTATTTTAACAAGTTCTCAAAGTCCATAGTACTTTATCATCATTTTCAAAGTGGTGTTTATAATAAATTAAATGCAAAAATGAATCAGGTTGAATTTTTCAATGAATACTTGGAAAATGTGATGTCTGAAAATTATGTTAAGAACAGTCTAATTATTTTTGATGATTTTGGCGAGGAATGTTTGAATTCACAAACTTTTGCAAATTTAGTTATAGCCGGAAGACACCTAAATTGTGGTATTGTATTAATTACACATTCTATATTTTCAAAAGGATTCTATTCAACTTTAATTCAAAGAAATGCTTCTGGAATATTTCTATTCAACTCAGTACGTGACCGTTTACAGGTGAAAACTCTAGGAGCTCAGATGAATATTATGCGTGAATTTGTTACCGCATGTGAAAAAGCAGTTAGTAAACCATATGATTATTTGTTTATAAACTTTGCTCAAGACATACCAGACGAATTATGTCTATCTACAAATCATGCAGGAGTGCAAAAATCTATGGATTTAATCAAAGAGCCCGCCATTTTACAAGTTCCTAGCGGCCTGCTCCAGAAAAACTAAGCTAGTTTTGCTAGAAGACAAAGAAATTCTAAATTTAATACGTGGTATTGTCTACACTATCCAACATGGAATCATTCCACTAGGAGATGAACGAAAAACATTTTTAAATCTTCGTCAATACGCAGAGACTGCACTACTAAAAAATCAAGTGTTCGAAAAATTTCAATATTAAAAACTCCAAATGGCCTTAAATTTTTCAATTGTGTATTACTCATTATGAAAGAGTATATATAATGCATGATTAAATTTATTTTACACATTATTCTATAATGACAACAGTTGAAATGGTGCTTATTTCTTTGGAAAATTTCAATCGTTTAACAGAATACTACAATCAGTCAGTCAACAATGCTATAAAAACGATGCTATATTTTCAAAAGGATTCTATTCAACTTTAATTCAAAGAAATGCTTCTGGAATATTTCTATTCAACTCAGTACGTGACCGTTTACAGGTGAAAACTCTAGGAGCTCAGATGAATATTATGCGTGAATTTGTTACCGCATGTGAAAAAGCAGTTAGTAAACCATATGATTATTTGTTTATAACTTTGCTCAAGACATACCAGAAGAATTACGTCTATCTACAAATCTTGAAGGAGTGCAAAAATTCTATGGATCTAATCAAAGAGCCCGCCATTTACAAGTTCCTAGCGGGCTGGTCCAGAAAAACTAAGGTAGTTTGCGAGAAGAGATTGTCTACATTATCCAACATGGAATCATTCCACTAGGACATGACCGAAAAACATTTTTAAATCTTCGTCAATACGCAAAGACTGCACTACTAAAAAATCAAGTGTTCGAAAAATTTCAATATTAAAAACTCCAAATGGACTTAAATTTTTCAATAGTCTCCAAATCATTATGAAAGAGTATATATAATGCATGATTAAATTTATTTTACACATTATTCTATAATGAAATTTATTTTACACGTGCTTATTTCTTTAGAAAATTTCAATCGTTTAACAGAATACTACAATCAGTCAGTCAACAATGATATTAAAAACGATACTACACAACAAAGATCAACGATTAATGACGATATACAAGTAAAATTAAATTCTGTTCAAAACACCTACCCTGATGTACAACGCCAGTACAATGATGATGATTTGAAAAAACTTCTAAAATACCATCACCACATGTTAAATTTCAATAATAATAATAATGATGATGCATTGAAAGAATATTTAAATGATCCAAATACAGGTGTTTTTTACATGAAATGATCCAAATACAGGGGTTTGGTTCAATGTCATATAATGAACTTAGGGATTATGTACAAACCCCTAAAAAAAGATTTTCAAAACTTGTAAGTGATATTTTAAAGGATATTGACACAATTCCCGAACACTTTATTAAAAAACAAAAACGTTTACAAAAATATAAATACGAAGCAACTGCTATTATGGAACTAGTTTGGAATATGGATAATAGGCTTAGGATTAGTTTGGAATATGGATAATAGGCTTAGGATTTCAATTTTGGTCCTATTACTCAATAAAATAAAATAAACTAAGGGCTATCAATTTCTCTACTGTTTACTCAATTTTTCACTCACTTTCAGGCAGTGATGGTGCAATGCAAATAAATTTCAGGCAGTGATGGTGCAATGCAAATAAAGCGAGCCGTGAAGTGGCTTTAATTATCCTCAATTTCATTTACAATTCACATTGCTGCATTCTCATTGGTTAATTTCAATCTCAATTCTACATGTATATTTACTTCGTTAATTTCTTCGTTGCTTCTCGCACGTTTTAACACAGTGTTAACACTTCAACATGCCCAAAGACAAGCAGTGCGGCTCAGTTTTTGCCCGAAATCTACCAGGTAGGCCCCGTGTATGGGC
>CABFPE010000350.1:821083-850744 GCA_900660155.1 Hofstenia miamia | reverse complement strand
TATATATATATATATATATATATATATATATTGGAAGCCTAACATGATTTTATATACGAACTCCTTAGATCATTCATTAAATTTTGCAGCAATTTTGTACAGACCAAGTGATTCTAGCTTCTAACATTTTTTAGAAGCAATGTCATTTATTGCAACGGGCACTCAGATTAGAATTTCAAATTAGTTTCAGAAAATTGATTATTTAAATAGATTATAATAACTTGGTTAAAATAGACAATGGCGATAATGCGTCTTTCCAAATAAAGATGCTATTTTTGGATCAATTTTAATAATGAAAGAGTAGGCAATCTAAACTTGAAAATTAACAAAATGACACAAACCAAAAGATAACTAAACCCAACAAGAGCACATTCTTTGCAGTTTATTTAAATCCCTTCGAACTAAGTCCTCTTCACAATCAAATTTTGACTTTCAAAGAAATGTAAATGATTACACTGAAAATTCACAACACAGGAGCATAGTGAACCGCAAGCAACTAAAAGCTTTCTGTGCTACACGGAATTGTGAAAGCGCATTTTCAATCGAATGCAATTTAAAAACAATTATATAATGCATAGAAACGGTACTTAATATTAAAATTAAAATTAGCCAGTAAAATCAGTTATTCTTTTGGGAAGGATGTGAACTTCCTCTATTTACAGAGATTCGAATTACAGGGGAATTATTAATTACTTTGAGTATGGATGTTTGTATAGAAAGCAACAATCTAAAGCTGGAACATCTGGCTTTTGTCGAAGAAAATATAATTCATATTTTAAAAGAAACGACGTTTAAATCGTGAAATTAACAAATCGCATTCACACAGCCAAGTAGTAAAATTTTATAATACACAAATATCATTAATTTGTAGTCTACATTCTTCGACCACCACGTCCACCGCGGAATCCACGACCTCGACCACGGAATCCAATACCGCTACCACTACTGCGTCCAAATTGCGGCGGACCTGTTGATGTAGAGACACTAAAAATTGTTAATTGGAATTCAAATACAATATATTTTCAAACTTTCAAGGTCAAAATACACAGAAATTCTAAATTCTAGGAATCTTCAGATGAGTACAAGGTTTAATAGAATAAAATTGCTGTTCGAAGTAAACAAACTTAGGTACAGTTCAACAGATTTATTTACAGATTTTGCATAGACTAATAAATAAAAAAACACTACCTGGCGAATCGGCGATGGTATCATGTGAGAAGACTGCGAAAATGTTGTTTAATGAAACAACAAAATCACCAGTCTTCCACAAAACCCATCATAAATAGCGAACAGAGAGAAAGCGATCGAAAATCAACAAAATCCTAAGGCTACTAACCATTTATCAATAAGATATTTAGCAAACTGAATCTGTTCTTGAGATCCCTTAAGTGTGATTGTACGACGTTCAGCTTCTTTCGGAGCGTCTTCAATGTTAATTTTGGCGCCGGTGCGCATACGAATATCCGAAATATTTTTGCCACCTTGTCCAATTATTGTACCAGCATTCTAAACGCAACAATTTAAGATTTGCTTCACTTATAGCTAAGAGCTATTGTTAAATATCCTTTAAAATAGAATTAAATTAAAGTCTCTTTTTACAAGAGGGTTGAAATAAACGAATTATACAACCATGTCCTGCTCTGAAAAAATCTAATTTAAGAACATGAAATTACAAACAACCGCGTTGTAAACCACTATAAAGTATGAATTTTGATTGGGGCTGGCGATGATTAAGAAATTAAACCAAATGTCTAAAAGATGAACCAAGGGAAAAAAGGCGTGTATATATATATATATATATATATATGTATATATTTATATATATATTCAACTGCGTGTCTTTCGAATGATATGGTACTTAATTACATAGTTTACATGGCGTCGTTTTACTCAATTAAACATGCTTAAATTGCTCTTTACTAGAATACTTTAATCTAAATTACCTCCTATCATTACGGAACTTAGCTTTTCAAAGCCTCTTTATTATGTCATCTGTTCGTAATACAAAGTAACTTTAAATATGAGCAACTGAGTGAAAGGAAATGAACGAGCTGCAATTAGAAAGTCTGGCTGATATGAGAGAAGAGCGCCTTTACTTCTATCTCATCTAAGGATTACACTGAAAAACTGTAAACGGGCCTAGATTGTAAGAAATTGATTTCTCCGTGAAAAAAGGACAGAGCCGCAATTTATAGAAAAAACCGGGTTCGATTAAAATGCTATTGCATAAATCAGAAATTAAGCAAACGTTTCACTATATTATTCTAGAAAACTAATCAAGAGTACATGGCCATGGACTTTTAAGTATAATGCCTCTACATTTAAAATCTACTTAATATTTAAAATGTTCGAAATATATAAAAAAACAAACATCGTCAAATCCTTCAAAAAATAATGGAGGCAGATGAATGTTGTTTTAACAAGTGCACTCTTGATATTAATTATAAAACGTTGACATTGAGTGGAAAATTGTGGTAATTTATTTTCCAGTACTTGACAACCCATGCCTCCGACCGAATCCATATTAGTAATCGTCGAGCAATTTGCGAAATAGATTGGATGACTAATAGGAGAAAAACTCCAAATAAAGAAGCACGAATCAGTTTTAATACTCCTTAGAAAATGCTCAGCTCCAACTAGATTTGTGTACAATTATATTATGCAACTATTAGAGCTTAAAAAACTAGAAACAATACTAAATTTAATTTTTGTAAAAATATACAATTTTTTTGGTTTTTATTTTTTATATGTAAACAAATTTTTAAAAAAATTAAAAGTAATTCCCTCAATTCTGTAGCAATTCATACATTTTTAAAAAATCACAAAATTTTCATCCATGATAGATTAAAAAATTTATATATTTTACATAGATTTGTAGTAACAGTATACTTTATACAAATAATATTGAAGTGAGCTACCTTTTGAGTCACAACTATAGTATCAGACTCCATTTTTTCATCTGAAAACTCAGACATATCACTGTAGCCACCAGAGCCACCACCACCACCGAATCGACTACTAGCAGCGTAGAAACCATCATTTCTAAAATATCCCACTTCTATTGTAATCCAAATGTTCACAATTTAACAGTGTGTATAGTATAACTGGTTAAGTATAACAAGAAATGAAAGTATTGGATGAAAATATTATAAATGATAATGGTTAGGTGTCCAATATCGAATATTTTTAATAATATTGCTATTGCTAGAAAGCATGTTCGGATATTTTAAGCATCGTCAGTGCAAACGTCATTCTTTAGAAGCAAATTGATAAGATTATACTAGCACTCCATTATAAGAAGACAAAAAAGTACTAGATCCGAATCAAACGCTTGACTAATTGAAATGAATTCCAGTTAGACAGAATCTTCAAAAACCAATTAAATAGTTACAAACAAATCTTTATATACAAGTTTTAAATTAGCATCAATAAAAAATTAGGAAGGCTTTTTATTTTATGCAACCCGTGGAATTTACTAATCTCTAATTGATGATATATATTTGTATTAAAAATTAATGTTGTCAATAAATTTTAAGACAGTGACCAAATTTTACACATAATCCGCAAAACAGGCATGCATGTTCAAGCCCAAGTAATATATTTGAAAATTACCCATATCCGCGATCCATTGGGTAATCATCAAACTCTACTGGGCCACCATAACCATATCCACCAGCAGTGCTTCTGCGAGGCATTTGTCGAGATATGGGCATCATCATTGGGTCGTCCATTCTATGATGATGATTGGGGTCATAAAAAACTGGTTGCCCAATTAAGCGAGTCTAAACAGGAAAACAATAATCAAATGTAATAGTAACTACGTTGTACGCAAAAGTCTAATGTAGCACAGAATAAGCTCATAAAGAATTTTAAGCAAGGTCAAATTAATAAGAGGACATTAAATTAATGACCAATTAGGAAACTAGAGGTAACAATATTAAAAAGTTCTATAAAATCTTAGATTAACAAGGTAGAAGAGTAAAATTATTTTACAAAACGAAATCGAAGAAGTCAAGAGAAAGAAACATTTGGAAAATCGTAACAATTAAAGAGATATTAGCTATAATTAAAAAATTTAGATGAGTGCGTCAAATTAGAACGTCAAAAGAAAGAAGTTAATTAAAACTTAAAGCCTACATATTGGAAAAAATCGAATTAAATAGAATATCTGGGAGAAATGAAATCGAGAATGCTGTTAATTAACTGTTTAAACCAAGAAGAACACATTGTTAGCGGTTTTAGAGCACCTCTGAAGGAGAACGAAAATTTGATATTGGGCAAGAGATGGTTGAAAAGTGACGGTAGTAGTAATTTCACGGCATGTAGTTTGGCAGTCAAGTGGAAAGGAGAGTTACCTCTGAAATGGAGGAGAGAATCTCTCTTACGGCATCGGAAATGACTTGTGGTGTGCCAGTGATACGGAAAACGCGTTCTTTAGAGTTGGGGCAAAAGTCTTCGAAAACCTTCACGCCAGCACCAGTACGCTAAACATCAAAAGAGTTTAAATTACGCAATACTCCTACATTTAATTAGAAATCCACACTAGCAAATTAAAAGATTTTCAACCAATATACATCGCATAAAGTCCGGGGAAAAATGGTTTTGAAATGCTGCCACGTTTCAAGGCAAAAATTTCAATTATTTAATATTGATTAAATTTGAATTTGTTTTGCAGGGTGTGACATTTGCAATGTAATTTTTAATGAAGCATTTGTTGAAAAACAAACATCATTTATAAGTGGAAAGAGTAAGTTTTTAGAAGCGGTTATAAACGCAAGTGCAAACCCGCGATGATGTGCACCGGGACTCTGGAGCAAAAAATGGAAGGGGAGACGAAAAATGATGCCTGGAAAACAAAATTCTATATACATTTGCTATTATCAAATATGAAATAAATTTTCCTAAATAGAAAACTTATCCAGTTTTATACACGTTAATTATTTAAAACCAAAAACAAACGACATTTTTAACATAATTAAGTAGGCGCCGAGCGAAGATACCTTAGTAACACCACTTATTATAATGGTAAGGTTTTAGACTTCTTAGGGAAAATTGATCAAGGCTGGGAAATAAAATTTAATGGTGAATATTATTACGTTACGCTCACTGATATTTATGAACATTAAAAAACTACTATTAACAATTTAATTGCCGCATATTGTGCAGTAATTGAGGAAACCCGTTTCGCCTGAAACAAACTGGGACATCAAAAGCACGATCACTATGGATCAATGATCGACAACGTGCAACTAACTATCGAAACCAATGATAATACGATGTCCTATGCCTTATATAGTCATTGTAAAAATGGAAAAAACTCGAAGTAAATTATTTGAAATTTTAATGGAGAATATTTCATTTCATTGACCCTAAGTCTACCTTCAAATGTGATTGAAGGTCGGGCATGTAAAATTTCGTGCAAAAATATAATTGTAGCGGGAAGCGTGAGTTTTCCCTACACACAATGCACTTAACGCTTAAAGAGCAAATTAATTGTTTTTAAATTAATAAATTTAAAGACAAAAAACATTTTAGAAAATGAGGTAATTTAGTGAAAATAAAAGAGAGATAATTTAGTTAATGGTAGCATTTGGAAATTCACTCAAAAAGAACTACTCACACACAAGAAAAGTTTCAGCGATCAATTGTCTCGGTGAACACTAGCATCGGATGACAAAACATTTTGAGCGGAACCACCGACAACAAAACTTTTAGAAAGCAGACGCCGCCGAACAATACAAAAGCCGCAATATTTGAACTGACGGACTTTTCATGCCTGTAACGTTGATGGCTGGCATTTTTAATTAAATGGTGATGATCATTGGTAATTATTTACAATATGTAAACACAAAGTTAAGGCACTCAATGCATTGCGAAGAAATTAAAAGATAATTGACTTAAAATTAGTCAAAGAACACAGCAGTGCCGCTAATTAAAACAAAAATAGGAGCATTTCCTAAAGTGAAATTGATTTTTAGTGCTTTTAAATTCTCTGAATGGCAAAATATTTTCAGGTAAAATGTAAATCCAACGTTAAGAAAAGCGTAGACAATTGCATAAATTTAAAGAAATACCTTCTTAAGCGAAGCAAAATTTCAGAGACAAAGAATTTACACCCACCCATTTGTTCAAGCAATAGACACTTCTAATCTATTATTGAAATATGCATAATCAATGTTAAAAACAATCGAGTATAATTAAAGCATGTAATCTCATACGGGGTTTCTCGAAACAGACACACAACTGCCCTATGTAGGTGAAGAGGTAATAAGGATATAAAATTTATGGATCAGCCATTAAACACACAAAATTTAGAAAAGCTGAATTACTTACCTCTCGCAACTGATTGATTTTGGCGCCCTTTGTACCGATTAAAGAGCCGACGTATCCACCGAGAACAAGCATTCGCAGCTCAGCTTGAAAGTCGGGAGTTTTAAACTCTTGATACTAAACAATTGTAATTATAGCGAAGGAGAACAAGACATGGAATACACTTTCTAGTCTAAAACTTATTACGTAAAACAATATTTTTAAAACATTTCTAATTCAAACGTGAAGAACATCTAGATAGTCCATGCTATACATTTTATGAACCACGCTTGGTCTTCTTAGAAAAGGCCTAGTCAATTAAGAATCTGCACAAAATTTGAAAAAATACTTTTCAAGTACATTTACCTCTCGTTTATGCATTCAGACCTCGGTGAGTGACTAAATGTATTGGATTGCTTAGAATTTTAAAAGCAAACTTCAGAAAACCTTTAATAAAATTTTCGAAAGCCGCTACAGTAATAATGCACAATTAGTAAATGATGTCCGAGCTTTAAAATACCATCTGGTAACTGAATTGAAGTTTTAAATTTCCACTCAACTCAAAGCGCAAATAAACAGTATCATGACAAATAGGTTCCAGATATATCATTCGTCCTTCGACAGCTAATTTGAAATTTAAAAATAATGTTACCTAGTAAACTAAGTAGATTCTAAAAATAAATACTGGCATTTGGACGAAAATGGAAACAAGTTAGAAATGTAAAAAATATCACAAACCTATAAATAGGTATTTCTAAATAAACTATTACTTAAACCAGTATTTTCAAAAACCGATTTACTGAAACCAATGGAAAAATTACATGAACTAGGGAATTGGGGTTCTCTGAAAATCAAGAATTGATTTGGGTTGCTACTTGTGATAAACCAAAATGGATGCACGAATTGAGCCTATAACAAGCCAAGGTAAAGTGGTCAAGGAGCTATGAATACTATACAATTGGAATAATGGATATGTTCTTAAAATAGTAATAATATTATTCTAAAATAATGGTGATATTCTTGCAATACTAGACATATTTGATTTATATAATAATATCCAGGTATCTATCTTGGTTGTGTACAATTGATATACATGGTGTGACTATAAAAGTCATGCTCTGAAAACCCAAATATTTAATGGGATCGGTAATGCGACAAGGCAGGCAACCATAAGTGACGATGCTACAAGCAACAATTATAGGTCTACCACGCTAATTTCAGTAGCTAACAAAAACACTATTAAGCAATAATTTATATTGTGATATTAAATATTACACAGAGAAAAATGCATGCATTGGCATTTATATGACAATTCGTGCATAATGAGTTTAAGGTGTGAAAGCAACACATTTATTGCTAAAAATGTGTAACAAAGAGTAGAACTAGTTTAGAATGGAAATACATAGTATTGGTAAAGTTGATATAAGTTAATGGAATTGAAAGAAAAGAGTGGCTGTTGTATTTTCAATTTAGTCTAAGTATGCTAAAGTCATCTAGCTAATTGCTTTCGCCCTCTTCCCCTTCAATTGACTTAAATAAGAAATTAAACAATTATTCTTCGTTCCCATTTCTGTAATTGCGGTTTGGAAGCTACCAGGCGACAGATAGCATCATGAGGAGATTCTTTCTAACATTCTTACGTGACTGCCACTCTCAGGCCACTATGCACCAGTCACAGAACATTACCTTTTCACAAAACAACAATTACACCATCCAAATTTTAATTTACACATAGTGCTTCTTTGACGAAACTCAAGGATGGTTAAATTAATTTTAAAGTACGCCATATCTATGAACATCCAGTTCATTTATATGCAGCAACACCCGGGATTATCACTTTCAAACTAATTCACAATTTCAGTAAAAAAATATATTCATTTGTCCGCGAAGAGCCACTCAAACTTTTCAACAAAACAATATATTGCTAATAATTATTTTGCAACTGGAAAAAATGAAAAATTATTTTAACACATTGATTGCCACATCCGAATCCTTAACTTAAATCACGAAGCGACAACAGTTTTTTTATTTTATTTTTTAATGTATGCCTTATCAAAATATCATTGATAGCATATTAGAGGTCTATAAAATAAAACACATGAGATAATAATATGGATGCGCGGAAGATTTGGGACATAACACGTATCCTATATATGTATATATGGCATGCTAACAATTAATGTTTATCCGAACACATATATGTCCATTTTCCAAAACGTAATTTAGCCAATCTTTAATATACAATTTAGAATATTATAATAAATTCTATGAGCAAATATTTAAAAAAATCATTTCTGAGAAAACGAAATCAACAAATAAATAAAATACAAACCTCTTCAAATTTAGGAAGAACATCGCGAATTACGGCACATATGTTGTTGATAGTTCCACCAATAATTAGCAGACTAAATGCATTACAATTTTAGGAAATTTCCATTGATATTTTCAAAGTTAAAATATTATTCATGCTAATTAGAGCGATTTACGGAGTAATTCAAATGTGCAAAGTCGGAATTTGTAAAAATTTGTCGAGTGTTTTCTTAGAATAAGCATGTATACAATTCGATTGCCAATATGCTGAACAACTTTATGTTACAACTAGTAGACCATTGACCCAGAGGCGTGGCCAAAATTTGGACATTTGTATAAAATTAGAACAATACCTGTATAAAATATTTTATACTAAAACTGGACGAATTTGGATTGTTGAAACTCTGTCAGGTTTGAGTCGAGTAGAGAAAAATATCCCGAGTATCGCGTTCGTGCAATAGAAGATATTAATAAATTTTTTTCTTTGAATATGTTTCTTAGCATTAATTCACTTATAAAATATGACCAATATAATAATTGTTTTGAAAGCAAGGAAAAACTAATCGTGGTAATGGACCCTATCACCATTTTGTGGCTGATAGCGATTATCAATTCGCTGTGTTCGAGTTAGAAAAAAATTTCTTCGAGTTATTCCAAAATCCGAGTCATAATTTGCACACTCAAATTACATCTATTCGAAAACTTTAATGAAAATTAATAAATTCATGTTCATTTTCTGTAATCGCTCACTTATAAGTGTGAAAAGTTAAGTATTGGAACCTGGACATACTCTAGGTTAAAAATAAGACATGAATATTAGATTATAGCAAGCCCCTAGTCAGAAAGAGACTGCCGAAGTGTTGTAACGTTATTTCTTATTCGAAACTCACTCCCTATATTGTGATTGATTTCCTACTGTGTACGAGACTTAGTCTAAAATTAAATGATTTCAAAAATAATGCGAATCCATAAACGAGAGAATTTTCTTTGCAAATATGTCAGTTTTATAATTTTAATGGGCGTTAGCACTAAATTAACAAAACTGAATAGCCAAATTCTATCTAGACATTTGAAATAGAATTCAACGCAAATCGCGGGACAACGTAGTGGAAGATGAATTATTGAACGAAAGCACGATGAATAATAATTTGTCAATCAGCCAATTGCAGATAGAATCAATGTCAATCTTTTAAAGAAACTAAGACCTAGAGACTATTCTTTAGTAACAATAGCTAACAACATTAAATTCCATAGATATGTGCTTTCTACAAAAATCAACCACAGCAGAATTGCTTTATAACGACCAAAAATAAACTCCCCAGTTCAATCATAAGCTTTCTAAAGCAATAAAATTGTTCTACAATGACCATTTTATAACGACCTTTTTATAAAAAATCAAACTTAGGTGTTTCATGGAAGAGGGAAAGATTATGAATAGCGCGTTGGAATTGCGAACGTTAAATTTCGATTAATGTTAGCTTTTCAGAATAGTGTATCTTGAATGTTTTATAACGATTAGAAAATCAAAATCAACCCCCAGGAAACTTGACCATTTTTTATAACAACCATGTAATTTGATTCATTTCACTCAAGTATCTGTTTACATAGTATCAGAAATGTAGATGATCGATTTTGACATATGCGCAAATACATGTTGATTTCCTGGAATTAGTTTTTAGTATTGTTAGCAGTCAAATACACTACAATTAAAATAATATACGAACAACACACAAAAAATATTTTGAAGATTGTGAAATTTACTTTACTTGACGCAACACAAAAAAAGTGCATTTGTTGAAGTTCCACTGTGTTATTTATAAATGCCTATTTTAAAGTTTTTTTTACCAAAAAGAAACTACAAATAGCAACACATCATGCTTTATATGGGCCTCCAATAAATTGGAATATTAATTTGTGAATTCAACAAAAAGGCGAAAACCCAAAAGTAACACAAATGCGGATAGAAGACGTTCCTGGAGGCAAATTGAAGGGTATGCATAATAATAAGAAAGACATATAACCACCATTTTGCTAGGGAGGCATAAAGTAGAGAATATACAAACCGTTCGCTTGAGGATGAATCGGGAACGTTACAGGTGACTTCAAACTGTAGTGGCAAATGTGGGTAAGAGGCCAGGGCAGGGTTGGAGTGGTAACATGGAGAACGGGAGGAAGGAGGAGAAAACACAGGCAATTCGTTAGATAATTAATCATAATTCATATATTACAATTACATTAAAATCACGAAACGTAAAGTTTTTCGCATTTATCGTGACCCTATCATGTTTAAACCTCATGTATTTCATATAGAAAATTCAAGATACATGCAATTCATTGCGTAAAAAGAGAAAATTTAATTATTACAATTTGTCAAAAAAACGAATACAATTTAGTTAAGAACAACGCGTTTAAAGAGAATCAGAAATTAACCTGAATTAAAAAATATTTTTTACAGAATAAATTCGTTTAGTAATTTGTAGAGATGACTTCAGTTTGATAGTTTATTAAATAGTGACATACATTATTTGTCGATGTACGTTAACCTTACATATAGACAATATCCATAAATGAGAAATCTTGAACGTTGAAAGAATATAAACAAAATTATAAATGCCTGAAATTCTCGAGTGTTAATAATGTGGAAATGGTCTCAAAACTAATCTTTTTTTCAGATCAATCATTGCTAGATGATAATAGGCAAAGACTCTTTCTAAACACTTCCTACAAAGCGAACTAACTAAACCCTTGCGGATCCCGAATTTTCAAGTCAAAAGTGAAAATATTTTATTTTGGGTTAAAAAGAGTAATTAATTTTGGAAAGATTGATATATGCAACTTTTAGAAATGTTATTTTCAAAATATATGTAATGCAGGGCAACTTTACGGGGCTAGTCGTGATTCGAAGCTTTTCAAGTGCATACTACACTATAGACTCAGAGAAAACAACGTGATTTTCCCATTGAGAACTTAAAATAGATTGAAAATTAACGAATATGTTTAAACGAAGAACACATCCGGTGATAAGGACGAAAATGAGACTATTTTTCAAAGTCACTGTAGAAAAGCCTTTCATCATTAATACCAAAATGTAATCAAAGAATAGTTGGAAAACTCAAATCTTTTTTCAAAAGTATTTACTTTCCCCTCGTAAAATTAAACACCACTATTGTTCACATTGAAACTAGCGGTAATTATTTCTTAAAACGTAAATAGCTAATCTCATTAAAGGACATGACATTTATATTGAAAACGGTTACATCCATAAGCTACAGTCCATCCACAAACGCACGAGTTGGTCGACTTCTCAATTACTTGACTTAGATAAAAATGTGTAGACTTCGAAATGAATGGGCGAAATGCAACATTAGTTGGCTAAGAATGACAATCACACAACAAATTCTATATCGGTGGCCCATTTATTAATGGTACTAAGTGATCGACTGCTATAAAATTTTTACAAAGTTAATCGAAATTCAATAAAACTATGGATATTTCCTTAGTTAAGGCTATCAGCATGATATTAGAATTCTGAATATAGTATCATAAAAAAACTTACGATTTAATAAAAATGACGATGGAAGAATAATTAAATAAATTAATATTCGCATTTTCAAATGGCCAATGGAAAAAAATACATTTTTTGAAATCAATATGACTGTGATAATACAAAGCAAAATTTTCATTTATTTGAATATATTGAACACTAACCTCGACACAATTCGCAAAATATATGAAATTTAAAAAATCATATTACATTTCCCATTGAGAGGCTCGTTTTATTTGCAAACTTGTAAATAGTAGGGCTAACAAAATAATGTTCGAAAAATGTTCCCTAAAAGGAATGAAAAGAAAGAAGTCTTTCATGGAACAAAAGACACCGAAAGAAATAAATGCTTCATTGTTTCATTAATGGTAATAATGCGGCTTGAGATTGGATTATTAATGTTAGAATAATAGTTAACTAATTACTAATTCACTAATAAAAAATGAAGACTAACCTCGCGTCTTATGCGACTGATATTGCTGCCACGGTGTCCGATGACGGGACCGGCATTCTAAAAACAACGAGTTACTCGCGATCCTAATGCAGAAATGCTTTGATATAAGGCCTAGGAAAATGAATAAGCCATTCAGAGAAGACACTCATGTAAACAACCACTCGAACAAAAGCAATCTGCCTCCTTAACAACCTTTCCTACCTTCCCCAGCTGAAAGCATTTTAATGGATGCTGCGCTACTAGCTAAATTTTTAAGAATTACGCCCATTAACACTAGAGGGCCTCACATCTCATTCAGAAGCATATAAAGCAACTATGCTTTTGTCAAACTTAGCTACGATTTCGCAAAAATAGAAATGGGCGTTGCCAGCGGCATCAAACAAGTAAAGTGCACCAATTTAAAAAAACAATAAAATCTCGTAAATAATACAGTAACTTGATTTAGAATTACTTCATCCAAACCCTACGGAAAGGAGACCGCTCGAAACAGTATTATCTTGACTGTAGGATATGGTATTCGAAGCCATTAAATATCGAACAAAATAGAGAGCAAATTGAGTACATAAGTTTTGTGATTGTGACAAATTAGACATTCTAAAGCAGTTCAAAACCGTTGAGTCTCTGAGCACTGTTTTAGGGACTACACTTTAGTTTGTAACTACAATTTATAGTTTAGCTCTACTTTTAAGAAGGACAAATAATATATTATTGAGGGACAATTTTATTTTGCTCCTCCAATGCTGTTCGTAGAAGCTTAAAAATCAACACGCAATGTGAAACATCATTAAGTAGACATTAATATAATACCGAGATTAGCTTTATGCTAGATTCTGTCGCTTCCACCTTTGTAAACAAGCATTCAGGCATGCGATGCAGGTAATTGTTTTTGTAAATGGTTTCCTTCTTTTGGCATCAGCAGCAATTGAAATTACATCAAAAAAAATGTTAAACCAAAGAATGAATTGATTATGACCCCGTTTTTCTTAAATTTATTTACCTGAGAAAATGCTGACACAAAATAGTAATAAACAATTGATTAAAAAAATATTGAAGAATAAATATCAAAAATATGAGTTCTTTGATTTAATTTTGTCAAATTTTTAAAAATGAAAATGTGCTTATCAACTCAGCAAAATCTAGTTATCGGCATTTCAAAATTAAAAAAAGTAAAGCAAATACCAAAATATAATTTGACAGAGGATTTTTTTAGTTGGGGAATTTTCAAATTTATGTATGCTTAGCCTCAACATTTCTCGCCAGCACTAAAAACGGATAATGGATATACAGGCATTTTAAATAAGATAACGAGCACAATCACACATATATTATTTGGGCATAGTATATCAAAAAGTTGACTAAATACAGTATGGAGTCAAATCATTTAAATTTTTTAGATTATGTAGGGTGAAAATTTAAACTTGGATATTTTAAGTAGCAGTACAAAAATGATTATGAAATATATAACTCATTGTCAAAGACAACTGAACTTTTATAGAATAAATACTCATTTTTCATTGTGTATGAAGGACATGTGTATGATGAATTAGTAAGTATTGGGGAAAATGTAAACTTGCATTAAATAAAGTTTTACTTATTATTCTTCTTTCAAAACCGATGACTGTTTGCGATGCCGGTGCAATGCATTATTAAAATGTAGCAATTGTGATATCAGTCATGGTGGAAAGCTAGTACTGCATTCGCAGAGGCGAACTAGAAGCAAGAGAACAATGTGACAAAATTAGTAGAAATGGAATAATGGCCGACGGCCAGTTGAATTATACATGCGCTATTTGCTAAGCATACAGAAAACGGTTGGCTATTGAGAATGCCTGCCAATTGACAGGCAAACAAGTTATTGACAGTGCCCAATCAATTAAAGTAGAGTGGTTTCATTAAAATTCATTAAACAAGTCATTTGGACTAATGTATTTTATGAAAATATTTTAACTGCCTACGCTAACAAATTACTCGCAACAACGTTGCGACCAAACGCTTTATCTCCAATGCCGCGATGACTTCAGACAACTTAAAAACAATTGAAAACTAGCTCGAGTTACTGGTAGAAAGAGCATTTCAAACTTACCACCTATAAATACGAAACAAGTTTGCACCCAAATTGTATTTGAGCATGAAAAACATGTGCGATAATTACGAAAAAATTGCATTCTCCGTTTGTTTAACCAATGTTGAAAATGATTTACAATAAAATCAAAACGTAGAGTATAAAAGCTCACATAAAACGTATAAATTCCATTTTATTTACTGCTTTGGGTTGCTTGACTTGCGCTATTAGATAACATTCAAATGAGTTTCCTGAACTTACGCCTTATGTTTTGCAATAATTCGACCCACCACATTGCATGCCCCTTTTGATGTAGTACTTAATTTAAATGCTCAAACAATTGAAAACTTACAAAAACCAAATTAGTAAATCCTAAATATAGGTTATCACCATGGCGGTCTTAAGCTTTGCCAAATCTGCTAGTATAATTGCTATGAAATCTTAAAATGATTTAAATAATTTAAAACATGATTTTTAAAATGTTCAATATAGTATAAACCTTAAAAAACATTCAAGTTTATCGAACTCACACATCCAATAATGAAAAAACGAATTCCAACTTCAACCATAAACCAACCTCAATAAAGAGTGATATTAAGCACGTTGTTACGTAATTAAATTAATAAACAGCTACATTTGACTTAAAAACCGTTAAAAAAATTCAAAATCACTTTGATTTAACCATTAATCGTATGCAAATTTACGAAATGCACACAAAAAATCTCTATGCTCAAAACAATACATGTATTTATTTTTTATTCGAATACATTGTAACTACATACTATAAATCTTTTGGAAAAGACAAATATTCAATTAATAAATGAATTTTTTTGAATATTTTCAAAATTTTAATCATCAGTGGAAACAGAACATGATGACATGAGATGATATAACGCTTTATGCTAAATATTGCATTTTACATCAATGCTTGACTTCTGATTTCTAACTAGATCTAATGAATTGGGATGCAATATGTGTATTTGTAACGGGCAATTATATAATGCTAGAGAAAACATTGTAGTAAAACTATTGAGGAAATTCGTACAGTAGTGGTGCAGTAAGAATGGTTAACATTGAGACTACAGAAACATGAAGTTTCTTCGATTATTGTTAAATGCTTTAGATCTACTAAGGAAATACGCATTCAACTAAATTTTATGAGCTTTAGCGCCCGTATTCTTGGGAAAATTAATTATAGGTATCAATAAAAAAACTGTTTGCAAAAATAATTATACAAATAGGAAATGTTAATGAAAGTGTTACATCGTCTATTGAATCTAAGCATTCTATTAATTACATCTTTAAGAAAGATATTTTATGTAATCACTTGTTTTTTATAATTCTATACTCATTGCATAACATTTGCTTTAAAGTACAAAATAGAAGCACCACACTAAATTTTCTGCATACTCTATAACAAGATAGTTTGTCCTCAACTTCTTATAGGTATTTTTTCCTCATATTTTGATAAATATTTGTTAACTTCATTTTTATTTTAAGTAGCACATTTTTATTTCTTAAGGTTCAGTTGGCTAGTTTGAAACAAACTGAATTTTGGAAACCTTATTAGTTTGGTAAATTCTTTATAATAACATAGTATCCTCAACATTTGAAATATTAGCCAGTGGGAGATCGCATTTTGGATCTAAGGTCTCAAATTTGGAAATACGTACTTACTGTATATGTTATTGATTGAATTCGATAACTTAAAAAACTGAATAGATATTATAGCTATAGTACCAACTTCGTATCTACAGTTTTTTTAATAAATATATCATGAGTAGGAAGTGGATTTTTAGGTCTTAAAAACCACTCAAATATTCCCTAACGTTTCAGAAACTCCCAAAATATGCCCACTTAGGTAATTATAACATTGTACAACGATTTTTGAGAGAAAATCGATATCATTTCACATGTCAAGATTTGCGATAATATTTTTACTTTAATATTTATTTGCAACAACGTCTTAATTTCCCTGTAATAACTCACCACTAGGAGAAAATATTCACAAAATTTCCTGTTGGATGACCATTTTCTCATGAATCGCACCTTCATAAAAGCTGAAAATATGCGTTTTTGGGTAGTAATGACGGTTGAACTCTACACACGCAACCCTGAAATACGTTATTTATTTGTTTTGAAAGATTGTAAATCCAGGAAAAAATATGCTTTTTAGGTCCAATCAAAAGACTAGTATTTTCAACTGAAACTGAATTGATCAATACTGAAACAGAAACTAATTCGATAAGAATAGTAAAAGTGAATTAAAAATGAAACAGAAAGAAATTTGTAGATAATTAATTTTATATCTCCTATTTAAGACATTATAAGAAGAAACTAAGCAAATTCTGTTACAGTGTTATAATTTATCCATATTTGAATGAATTAAATACCTATATTCTATATTTGTTTTACAGTATATTGAACAAATTCATAGCGAATTGGTTCATATACTAATGAAATAAAGGTAATTTGTCATTGCAGTAAATTGTACACAAAAACCTGTTTAAAATAATTTCCCCGCCGTACGGAGGAGAAAAAGTGAAATAAGCGGATTTTTTGGCTGAAACAAATTAGTTGAATAAAAATGCGGTGTAACACACAAATTAAATTCCTCATACCAAATTTCGGTTGCTGAAACACGTGCGTGTTCTGTGAGATTCTACTAAATGTGATCCAACGTGATTCACCAATGTTTTTCAATTACCTTTGAATGTATATGTGTGACACGGGATTCACTACAGAATGTTTCAGAACGCTCAGATATTGTAGTTAATCATATATGCAGGAACTGAAGATGTTTGCAGGAAATTGGTACAGCACTAGATCCTTAAGAAATATTCGTAAATTTATTTATAAAAAATGGTTGTAAACGCAGTAATTGAAACCAAATTACAAAGAGGAGTCTCACAAGGTTGAATTTTGGACAATTTGTAGTCACCATGGAAATACATATACGATTTAATTTAGATCAGCACATTTTCACAGAATTTAAATATAAATTGGAATCAGAAATATACAATCACTTAAAGCTAAACACCTCAAAATCAAAGCAATGAGTTTTGGTAGAAGACCTAACACAAATGCCGTTCCTGATAACTTTGAAATTGTGACTACTCAAAAATTTTTGTTTAAAAATTAGCCAACATTCAAAATCTATTATGAAGTATTCATTCAATTGCCTACAAATGTAATTAAAAGAATGCAGTTAATTTGCAAAAGAGCCTTAAAGATAATTGAACCACAAAAACTTTTTAAGACGTGCATAAGAAAGTACCTCGAAAACAAGACGTACTGGAAAAATTTCTAATTGAAAATTACTAGACCTAAATGCATGCTTCTCAATTTAAAATAAGCATTTAAAATGAATATTTCTAATCTAATCTAATATGCTTTTATAATTTCGAACACCGGAAAAACAAAAATATAACTGGTTTTTGCCTTGCAGTGTCGTCTTGACCAATATTACTTTCAAATTTGAAGCTACCTCATTTTGCTCATGGGTTATTGCCTCGAAAACTAATCGACAGTGAACAATCATATAAACTGATCACTTATGTTATAACAGCAGAACGCCCAATGGGTTCTGCAAGGTACGTGGATTAATAACAAAATTTAGATTTTCTGAAGATCAAAAAACTAACTGGTTTACTATTATTAGTCACATCATAAAAGAGCTATTTATCTTTTGTGTTGCTGCAGTCGCCTTCAATTTTAAAATTACAGACAGTAGAAAAAAGTGCTGGCGTTACTCAATGAAACTGATCCAGAAAAATACAATTAAAAATTGGGACATCCTCAACAAACTCAGTAAAAGGAACAAATCAGTCACTTAACAAACTTTGACTTCAAAAAGGAAAATTAATAAAGAGGCGAGTATTGAAATTTAGATAGCACAGAAATTTTAAACTGTAAAAAGAATTTCAAATTAGAAAAAACGATTAAATTTAAGGAAAAGAGTAAACTTTTAAAACCCTATTGCGGTTTAAACAACATATTTGGTCTGATTTTAAAGACTCGGCATTACTGAGAAGACTAATTTTGACATCTAAAACAGATCAAAATAAAAACAAGCGCAATATTTCCTGGAGTCTTCCAATTAATTTCTTTTTCAGAATATTGACATCAAAACAGTAGCAAACACAAAGCAGAGATAGTAATTAGCACGTGCCGTCAAACATTGACTCACATACAGAGCGCTAACAGAGAAATATTAAATTCTAGCGGAAAAAACTGTCGGTGATAACAGGCCTGCCCAAAACGTCTTATTATAATGAAAGCTGAATTCACAAAGCCATTCTCATTCACTGCTTATTACAAAATAAAGTTCGAAATCCATGCAGATTGAACCACAAAAATTAACATGTCTGTCTGTAAGTGCCCATAACAGAAGACCCTTAACGAAATTTATCGGAAGTCAGATGAAATAGAACGACCTGATAAGACGACATCGACAATCGTTTTATTATCAGGCAATCATGAATATAACTTTTATGTGATTATTATGCTATTTCAATTACTGCCCCTGTTGTGAGTACATGCTCAGCTAGTGTTCCCAACTAGGCAACCCTCGCTCATTATGGGTTCTG
The DNA here is from genome assembly GCA_900660155.1 of Hofstenia miamia. Classification (NCBI taxonomy): domain Eukaryota; kingdom Metazoa; phylum Xenacoelomorpha; order Acoela; family Hofsteniidae; genus Hofstenia; species Hofstenia miamia. Next base: position 831,476 of record CABFPE010000350.1, on the reverse strand, counting down.
TCTCAGCAAACCCATGGAGATGTATTCTTGACTAATGCACAAACAACAATTCATTATCTATTTCAAACGAGCAAAAGCAGCCTCATTAATTCATTCGTAAAGGAATGGATATTTCAATGTAAGTGAAGACAAATTTGCAGCTACCATCCCAGACAGGAAAGCGAACAGAATAGTATATAAAGTAGAAACGAATTGAGTGTGAACATGCTCTCAAAATTCGAAGTGTTATCGATCAAACCAAGGTTACAGGTAAGGACGTGTGATTAGATAATTTTATAATATGGAATAAAGAAAATTAAAATCAACGTTTAGATGTGAATATTTGAAGACTAATAGAAACAGAAATCCTAACTGTGCAAAATTTGTAAAGATGGCGTGAAGTTATCAAGATTTGCATCCATATACTTAATGCTCCAAAAAAACAAAGGTCAATCGGTAAATATTTCATTATAGAATGCCCAATAATAATATGCAGCATAAAAACATAGCATCCTAACATTAAGTAAGATTAAAAAGATAGTAACCTGAGCAGGAATGATTGCTCTAAACGTCGCTTCGACTTCATCTACTCGCTGACGTTTAATCGAACCAGAGAAATCGCTGTCTGCTTGCCTTTTGTTACCTAAAAGGTTGCATTTTAACGCGCAAGTAAATAATGAAAAATATAAATATACAGTATAAATTCAAATCAGTTGATCGCAACAATTAAAACATTTAGTCTTTTTTTGCAGTTTTTGCAAAGTTGAGCCTGCGCGGAAAGACGCAAGCCATTAACATCTCTGAACATATTAATGAAGTTTGAACTAATTTGAAATGTTCATAATAATAAAGAATTGAGTTTCCATAAACCTGAAAGGTTTCATCGAAATATACAACGATAGGCTCATTCAAAATAAACATGATGCGATATTCGAGCCGCCTGGTCTATAGGTTTAGGCTCATTTCCATCTCCCCAAGAATATGGACAATCTGTTTCAATGTCGGTTGTGATTGAAGTGAATTGGGCTAAACTTACATATATTATCCTCTATTTTATTATAATATGACCTAGTCATAAAGGTTGCTTGAGAATAAAAAATCTGCCTATTTGCCAATATGGATACATCCCATTATAATTCGACATCATTCACGAAGGGATTTGTAATTCTTGTGGAGGTTAAACTTTATATTTAGTTGAGAAAGTATTTCCTAAAAACAATTACCGTATCCATAAATGACGCAACGACTGTTGCATAAGTGGCCGAATAATTGCGTTTTAAATTTACGAAGAAAAGTGATTTTTATATTTAATTAAAAAACAATGTTGGAAATATGGGACATGACGTGGTTACATGAATAAATAAACATTAATTAGCGATGCAGTGAATGCAATGGTGAATGTTCCAAATAAAATATGATGCTTAATTAAGGAGGTAGTGAGAATATAAAAGGAAGTTTGTCTTGAATACGATTTCAAAGTCAAGTCTGAAACAAAACATTTAACAACTCCTGGGATGTTAAGAAGAACAACTGAATAGAAACTTACGTATTAACAATTTTTTAAGAGAAGAAGGAGTTATCTTTTATGCTTGATTGCTTTTCTTTTTTTCTAATAGTTGATAATGCATGGATAAAGTTTTAAATGGTGTTTGTTTAGTTAAAGATAAAATTGGTGCAAAGGAGAATTAAAATCTTTAAAAAATGACAGTTAATACGAAAAGGCATGATAAAGCTTTATGGTTTGGATTAAGTATACACTCGAAATAATTAATTTTGAATAAAGTATGGAGGACATTTGTAGTCTTAGATGCACTTCGTACAACAAAGAGCATTAATTTTTAATAGTACAGCATGAATGGCCTTTCTCGTCGTCAGAGATATTCCTTCCTTGCGAAAATGAATCACACACAGTGGCCAGGAAATTAATTTCGCTCGTTTAACATATGCTAACGATGCTCACTGCATGAGCTGGAGTCAACAACAGCCCGAGATCTCTCGAAATTTGAGCAATACAGGGTAGAAAACATAATAAATTAACGAAAATGACAACGGTTTGCACATGAAGAATGTGTATATAAAAATCCAATTCACTATTTAAACGCAGTGACGCGATTTAGGGGGGGGGGGCAAGAGGGAGCCATGGCCCCCTCAAAATTTAGACACAAAAGTTAAAATATCAAAATGTAAAAAGGAAGAGAATAATACCATGCATAATTTGATTCGATTACATGCAAAACTCAATTTAACAAACTATGTTGTGTACTAAAATAATGAAAATCTCCTCCAAATCTGTTTGAATGGTTTGGCAATTACATGTAAACTGTGTAATGTGCACAACACACAGCCCTGCTATTGCATTTAAAAGCCACCAGATAATTCTAAAACGCATAATAAATTGGATATCGTGGAAGCTTATCAGAAGTTATCGGAAATTGAGTTAGGTTTTTCTGATGTATTAAAATTGTTCATGATCATTTTTCCTATAACCACTGCTTCCACTGAGAGATGTTTTTCAGTTCTAAGACAAGTTAAATGTTATTTATGTTCAACAGTGTCCAATGAAAAACTGTTAAATGATGATATGATTGTCCAAATGAAATCTCGACAATATCCTGGAACTTAATGTTATGATATTTGGTTTTGTATTAATCATTTTATGAAACATTTTTGTTAATAAAAATCAAGTTGGTTATATACCTACTGCCAAATAGAAGTATTTGTAACGCAGTGTGCACTAAAGCCACAAAGTTGCTGGATTAAATTTGTGTGATTTTTAATGTAGTACACATTTTAAGTAATAATTTTGGCCCTCTTAAGAGTTTTATAGAATGACGCCACTGTTTAAACAGGACTCAATAATTTAATGTGGTCTGGTAAAAACAACCTCTTGAACGTGCATTTCAATTGAAATTCATTCTGGTTTATATTTAATTTTTCTTTTGTCATGTATTAGTTTGTAGAATTTTGTATACATTTAGCGATAAATTGGCTTTGACTCTTATAAATGTAGATGATATCCCATCTTCACGTGCTCATTCAACTGAACCATAAAATAATAAAACACTGAAGCGCGATCAATGTAACTGTGAGGGGTGAAATTATAGGTAATTATAAACTCTACCAATATTGTATTATTAAAACCTCCAGAAGATAGAACACTTTCCTAGATGTGTAAGCTTAAATGCAAAGTTTAGGACAACAAAAAACCAAATTCTGGTAACACAACAAAATATCTAAATAAAAAGATGGACAAAAGCATTATAAATAAATATTGAACCATTATTGACTGTTGTTAACTCATTTATGAAGTCCGATTGTCCATTCACTATATAGTTTACCAATGAAATGCATAGGTAGCTCATTCCAACGTGCCCAAATTGCATCAAGAAATTCACCTTCAGACTTTTGACTTTATGGTAGACAATGATGTCATTTTAGGAGGACTATTAACAACATAATTAAAATGTTTTAGAGTTCATATTTATAGCGGAATTACCTCATTAACGTAAAAGGGAATTCACATCATAATTCATATAGTGTTTTTCATAATGTTATGAACGTTTTAATTTTGTAAAATGTCCAATACTTCGTCCTTAAATGTAACAAAACAAATAACTGCACCTACCAAAAATATTCAACTGAAATTGAAATCGACCGTTTTCTTAACATAAAAAATCAAAAACCAATGCAAAATGATTGTTGCATGTAAAATGTATTGAAGTCAAGTATTCGTTGATTGCAATCATTGTCCTCATTCAAAATTCTTCTTCTCGAAATAAAGACCCTACTGCTAGATAAGTATGCATGCGAAAGTGCAAAATACATTAATGTGTAAACATGTAATAGATTAATGATGCTACTGAATGCATACAATTAAAATTATTTGGAGTTAACACAAATAAGCTAAACTAAGCCAACTGCTGTTATGGATGGACTAGTTATTACGAGAGTTACCTACAGATTGTACCGACTGCTGAAAACAGAAATGTAACGGAAACGCTTTTGATTGGTTAACTGTAACGGAAACTGAAATTAATTGTTTAATAGAACTATAACTGGAATTAACGAATAAATTGAATTCCTAACACTACTTTCCATAACCGAGACAAATTTTGCAGTCAGGACCAAATGAAGCTTATATGCTAAATGTACAGAAAAAGATAATTGAATTCAATAAAATTGATGAAAGTGTGAAATGTAATTACGAAAAAATCGATTTCATATGTTGGTAATCAAAATCAAAATAGTTGCACAATTCCAGTAATCAGGAGGTTTGCATTGGGAAATAATTTTTCGCATTTGTCTGGTACTACTTAATGCATTCGGAATGAATTTTTGGAGTGCGATTATTGACCAATGATATCATCACAAACCTCAGCACCGGAATGAATAGTATAATCATGCGGAGAATATCTTATAAATGCGATAGTTAAATTTAATTTGTAACAAATTTCCTATTAGCTAATTCCAAAGTGACTCCATTAAAGCACTTTTGCATATTTCTATAGAAATATTAATCAAATAATGGCTTTGGCTATTTTATGACACTCGGGGACGGCATTGTTGGAAATAGGCTATGGGCTGTTAAGTAAAAAGAATATAGCGCGCGTTGATTAATTACTCTGTCGAGCGGTAATGACATTGAACGAATGCATAAAGGACCAGAGGGAAAATTATGCAATGGATCGGAAACAAGTGTAGGGGAGAACGACCTCAACCACCGGAAAAATTAACTTGTAAATTACAGGTGCGAGTATAGAATCTCTGATTGCGTGATGTGTCAATCAAATCACATTATAAACAACTACCATGTCATGCTCGCATTCAAATCGCGACTTCATCAGTACATGCGCATATTTCATTGACACTTCCGTAGTGCTCTCCTATTAAGCAAAATTCAAAAAACCATTAACGAACACGAAAATAAATTATACTGCTATTGAATATAACATGTACACCTGTATGTATTTCTATATAGTTTGCACTTTATGCCGATATTGGGTTTGTAGTGGTCAATAAACATGTTTTTATCATTTTCCCGCGTGTTTAGCTACAATGGTCACGTAAATATGAAAAATTTCTGACCAATCTCACTGGAATACATTGGGGAGAAATTAATATTTCTGTAAAATTAATGAACGTAGTATTGGCTATGAAAGAAAGTAAATAGATACATTTGTCATTCGTCTTCTATTGATAAGATAGTGAGCACAAACATCTGAACGAATATGACAAAATGAGAACGTATGATCAAGGATAATGCCTTATCAAAAGCGCAGCTATGAATGAATTAAAAACACAGCATACAATACAAACAATTTAACAAACAACTATTAGAAAACAATGTTATACAAATAAGTAAAAAACTAAAATATATTTCAATCGCATAAATCTAACTACATAAGGACGTCATTGAACTTATGTTATGCGGAAATCGCAATCATGAAAGGCATTTTCATTTTAGACTCCATTGCACTGCCTTGAATTGCTTATGTATAGACATATTTTTCCTGTTTCGTTGCATTATACCAATATTTTACTAAAAGATTTAGCTTCTGTATAAAAGTGACATTAAATTATAGCAAGCACTGACAATAAGAAAGGCAGAAAGTTTGCTAATAATTTTTCAACGAGTCAATAACGCCAAGCTCACTTTTTAAAAACCGCACATGCGAAATAGTTGCAGCAACGGATTGTATCAATATTATCACATAGAAGCGCAAACCGCTACCGATTATCATGATCGCAGAAATACGGCAAATTTCAACGGGTTTTATTCTTATAGGCAATTTACAAATCATACCCTAATTGATCAACTCCACTGGATGAGTCAATCGATGGAGTGAGTCTCAATTTAAAACAAGCGACATGAATCATTTTCAAAAGTGAAGGAAATAAGAGAGAAGGGGGAATTTTAATCAAAAATCCGTTATACATCCAATTAAATATGCACTGCTAAATCAAATAGTCAGCGATGCGAACAAAACGAAAAATAGATGATTGCCACGAATATTTGAAGGCAACAGCATGTGGTGCACTTTGAATTAGCATAATAATACAATTATTTCAATGAGAAATTCATATTAAAAGCGCCGTTCAAGGCTGGAGAACAAAGGCATTCAGTTTATAGATTTAGGTTTTCAATGGAGCTGTAAATAACATACTAAAGGTGCGACGAAAACAATTATCGCCACCTCCATATACACATTCACGATATATAAAGAAACACATTTATTAGCTTCCCAGTACAAGAGCAAGCTTTATCAAAGTCTAAAAATTTACGTACAAGTTATTAATTAATAGTATATTCAACTCTCATTGAAACAATTATCTACAATTTCTACAACACATTTAGATTTTACGAAACAGTTCAGTTTTAGTAGTATTAATTAGTGGTAATTTGAATTAATATAGGAATTTATTGTAACACAGTTGCATGCGTAAATGGAAAGTTATCTTGGAGTACAAGATATCCATTCAAAATGTAAGAATAATAAATAAGTAAATGCAAAAAGGGCACAAAAGTAAAACACGACTTACCATATAAATCTGCATTTGACATTATAAAATTGTGATAACAACTTCTAAAACGGGAATTCTAAAACGATATTATCCAATAAGAAAGCGTGAAATTATGCGGCGCCCCCTAACGTGCAATTGAAACCGCAAAATACGTCATTGTAGCCTTGTTATACATTAAGAATCAGGCTAACACTTCAAAACGAAAAGAAAAGTGCATTTTGAAGTAGCAAAAATGTCATCAGAAAATAATGGGAATGCAGGGGGAAACACAATTAAGGTTATGAAATAAAAGTTCATTGCAAAATGCTAAAAATGACAAAATTACGTATAACATTTAAAGCACCCTCAGCGCACTTAAGGAAAGATAAAAATTTTAATTACAATTCAGTATTTCAGAGAATGACTAACTAAATTTATTGGTTAACTTAAGAATTAAAAACCAAACTACGAATGAAGTTCAGCTTAGCCTTTCAACATTTGAAAGGTGCCCCCTTATTCATAAAAATATACACAACATTCTTTCTAAAACATAAGTTGCATGACAGCTGTTACAAATTGATAATTATAAAATAAAAGCAAAGTAGTTCATTCCCCTCTTTCAATGATGATTTAAAAAAACGTTTAATAACAATAATAATAATCAATGACTTTATTTAGCCGCTGAAGGCATACACAACAAAAAAATAATCATAAAAACAAGTCAAGTTTTAAGGAAGCGAGGACAGTCACAGGATATGAAATAGGAGCAAATGGAAGAGTAGGCGAAGTTGGAGAAGGGCTCAGCAAAGAGGAAAGCCATCAAAGATTTCTTGAAGCTCGGTGGCGGGGAAAAGAAATCAATCGCTGTTGGAGGGTTGCGAGTCAAGATGTAATTAGCAGCAGTACAAGCACGATTGAAAAACGAGTGAAGGGTGCGATGTTTCTTTGTTGGCAAAATATATTACATACAACTGCAATAGCAAACTTATCGAATATGATACTATTTGTTTTGGCCTTATGTCATACCTAAAAAACCTTCAAATCCACTGATAGGCCATGCAAAATGTCTTGAGAACTAGGCCCCCACTTTCAACGCGTTTCTTACTCTCACAACATTTTTATTGCAAGTCAAAATAACCCACAATGACTAAAAGTAAATCAAATATTCTCCGAACCAAACTTCAGTATGTTTTGAATAACCCAATTCAACAAGCAAGCTGACCTGCGGGTTGTTACCTAAATATCGGGACTACCAACTAGAAAGTTTGGGAGAGTTTTAGAGTAAAATCCCAAAAGAAATAAAACTATGACTTTCATGCGCAGAGAAGTTTTAACCTAAAATTGTAAAGCATTAAGAGAGAATTTGAAAATGTCCCTGAATTCTGGAAAAAGTAGCTTTAGGATTATAGACAACTGCAAAATATGATCTTATTTGTATTTGTTTTTGTGATATTGAAAGCCATTTCTATCTGATTTTGAAGATAACTGTTCAAACTAAAAAACGTACAAATGTAATTAGAAGCTCATAAGAGTAAATTCTAAATGAATTAAAATTGAAAACGCAATACATATCACATATTCTCCAAATACACAGAGTCAACTCCACTTCAAATTTTTACGCAAGCCATGCGGATGGAATTGTAACCAAGTAATTAATTGATCAATTACGGTATAATCATGACAAGCAAAAGTGCGAATATTTAGCATCAGCACTTAGTACAAAACTCTTTATTTGATTTGGTGTTTTCATGAAATTCTGAGTACTTGGTAACCAAAGATACAAAGTTCTGGAATCTATATGTAAGATATTCCAAAATGGTGTTAAAGGATCTGGAATTAGAAAAAACTTGTATATGTCAAGGAGCACAGTATCCAATATTTTACAGCAGTCGAAGTTACATAATGGAGGCATATTATATTCAGGAAAATAAATGCACGGTTAAAGTTGGACAGAACCACCGGGCTTGTTCATAAACCAGATATTTATGGTGTTACACCAGCCACATCATTTACGCGAATCTCTACCGCCTACTAGGGACAAGCAGTTTTGAAAGTATTAGAAGGCCGCATCAATGCTGAAATTTTTTAAAGGTACTTCACGGCAGTAATGTTTTCCTGATAATGATAATATGTTCCAGGAGGATAGCACACCTATACACAAGACAAATTTGGTGAAAAGGTGCTTCCCGAAAAAAATACCACGCTTGTCATGACCAGCGTATTCTCCAGACTTGTCACCAATAGAGCGTTGCTGGAGTTTGGTGAAAATGAGACAACAAAAAATTGACCAGGTGAAAATTAACGCTGATCTAGCTCAACGCGTAATCGAAATATGGAAGTCGTTTCCATTTTGCTACTTTAAAGCTTTGTACGACAACATATCCAGACGGTTAAGGGCAAAACGATACTTGACAAAATATTGATTTTTTGTTTTTAGGCAAAAAGCCCTAAAATTGCATTCTACTGTCTTACATGCGAAAAAAACATATATATATATATATATATATATATATGATTAAAAAACACACCCATAACTTACGCCAAAAAACAATATCAACTATTTAACAGGAGTGAGTGCTAAAAATAATTCCTGTCATACAAGGGCAAAAAAAATTCTGTGCATTTGTAAAATTCAAACCAACTAGTCAACATTGATAAAACATTGTTTTAAGAGAAACAACGGCATTTTGGCGTTTGCAGCATTTGAAAAACTTTACTCTGAAAAAATAGAGAACAAAATCGCATCGAAGAAGCTGTGGAATGATGTTGCGAAACCACGAAACAATTGTTGCTTCACGTATGCTTCTTGTAAAATACTAAATTTTTAAACTATTCCATTAAAGCAAGTAGAGAGAGTAAAGACTTCAAGCTCTTTTTTAAAAACAGTGGATACTCCATCATTTATTCAGTAATTTATTTAAAAAAGAATTTCGTAATATCAAAATTTTCTAACATTACATTGGGTGCGTTCGCGCAGCGCACTGTTTTTCCACTAAGTGTCAACTATACCTTTTACATTCAAGGTTGGACTAGTCACATTCAAGTTTGGACTAAACCTTTTTCAGATTGGTTTCAGCCAGTTACAAAATGAATTCAGATTTTACAAATTGAATTCAGTTATATACAAAAACTGTTCAGATAATTACAAATTCATTCGTCAATTTCTAAATTGAGTTCAGATTTTACAAAATGACTTCAACTCTATACAATATGCTTTCAGAATTTTACACAATATTTCGGCAATATACAAATTGAGTTCAAATATTTACAAATTGAGTTCAAATGTTTACAAATTGAGTTTAGATGTAAGCTAAAATGATCACAAGTAGCCACACTTTTGCACTTNCAAAAACGGCTTATGGATGGGTCAAGGCTGGAGCTCGAGACCGGAAACCCCCGCAGGTGGTCGGCGCAAGGCTCTTACGGAAACGCAAGTTGATGCCGTCTGCCTAATGATTGAAGATGATCCTGCCGTGACGCGCAAAGCTCTAAAGGAAAGGATTTTACAGGATTTTCAATTGACCGTTGCAGTTTCAACGCTGCAAAATTACTTAGAAGGGCGATTGCTGACACTGAAGAAAGTGCACTACATAATGGCCGATGCTAACAATGAAAGGAACAAGGCTCTCCGTATGGAGTATGTGCGACACAGTAGTGCAGACATGCAAGATAATATGGATGGACGAAACAAACATCAACTTATATTGTCATCGCACACAAGCAAGGGCTCAAGCTGGCCATCGAGCTCCGATAGCTTTGCAGGGCTCCAAGGGTCCAAACGTGCACGTAATTGGTGCCATTACAAACTTCCAGATCATTAAGTGGAGCCGGATTAGAGGAGCATTTTGGTCACAAGGTGCTAAGGACTGGCTTGCTGACATGCTGCATCATCTACCACAAGGTAATAAATAAT
>CABFPE010000350.1:785202-797158 GCA_900660155.1 Hofstenia miamia | reverse complement strand
CAGCAGGTACTTTAAAATTTTTAAATAAATAGCTTTGAATTTAAAGAGAAATTTGATGAACAATAAATTCTTCCGAGTTTATTTTATTTTCATTCTTCATTTATCTGGTTTGATTATTTAATAAAATGTGCAGCTAGGCAAGTTGTGTTGAGTAGTGGCTGGATTCCATCACTGGATCGATTCGAAGGGTCCTTGTGCCAGTCATGAAACCGCACTTATGTTATGGTTAGGAGTTTTTCGATTCTTGCCTAGTCTGACTATCGATCTATACATGTATGAAATAATAAATGCTTGAAACGACTGGATAGTCGAACCCTAGGAATATATCTATTCTTAATAGTAGGAGACTTGACTATAATCGACCAAATAAATGACCTTACATGTATCACTATTAAATGTAAGTATAGGAAACTGCAATCTATTACTTAAATTACTAAGCCAGTAGTTTTACGGTAATGGCTACTTTAATATTATGTAAATGCAGTTAGTGTCAATGCCCGGTTGCTTTACTTAATCAAATCAACAAACACTTTACAACATTGAGTTTAAGTCAGTTACAACTTAACATGAGTACACGCACTGAGCTAAAATAAGGTACACATAATTAATCATGCTTGAGCTGAGATGGCGCAGTGGATTCAGTCAATTGTTTATGAAGGAGAGGAACTGTGGTGTGGAGATCAGCGTTGGGCAGTAGCCCACAGAAGAGAAAAAGAGGAAACATCACATGGCTTCGTCACCTAAATAGTGATAATTAGTACTCAATTAACATAACTAGTTAATAACAGAGGAAAAGCTTGGCAGTTCAATAACTTAGTAACTCCTCACCCACAATTTACTGGGTGATAGTTATTAACAATAATATATGGTGCAAATAAGCCAGGTGGAGGATGTTACACTCAGTAATATAATGTGCAGTTCTAATAGCAATAAAGTAAGGATGTAAAGTTTCAGATCCAACATAAGAAAGATGAGCATGACGTTGTTGCTGCCATTCTATTGAGCATTGCTGTGAGGCTGATTGTTGCAAAGAGGCAGAAATAACGGGGAGTGTGAGTGAAGATGACGTTTTTTAGATTGTGGTAAAATCAATGGTTGTAACACCATCTCCTCTGCAATACTAGTTTCCAGTTTACATTTTGCTAAATGTTTAATGTCCATGTCAGACTGATCTGTGACATGGCTGCCCAAGCTGTACCACAGGTAGGTGCCTGGTGAGGTTGAATTACCACTGAAAATGCCTTTGCTCTTCAAGCTGTACCATGGAGAGGATGAAGGGTTCAAAGCACCAACATGTGAGTGTGTTGGTAGTGATTGGGTCATTGCTCCCAAACTAGGCAAGTAGTTTCCACTGGCATCTAACCTGTATGATGGATGTGAGAGTGGACTCCTCATTTGGTGTGAGTGTTTGATTCTGTGGTGATGATTTGAGGTATAAGGAGTACTGCTCTCACTGCCAGAGTGTTTTGATGGAGTTTGCTTCATTAGCTTGAGGGCTAAAAAGAAGATTAAGATTGAGATCCCAGTCTGTGGGATTAATTGTATTTTTTGTATGTGCATTGCATTTAGGCAATTTGCAGATTTGCAGATTGGGTGTATTGGGAAATCTCACATGGTCATCAAATGAGTCCTCATGGACATCATCTAGCTCAGGCAATAGAGTAAAAGTGTCATTGTTGTTATTTATAATTTGAAATTCATGTTTGTTGTTAATTGTTGTGTGTTCAATATCTTTGATCATTCTACATAATGATTGGAAATTTCTGGTTGTATGGTTGTCTAAGATATATTTATTATGGCCTAACACTTTAACAATTGTGCATGGACCTGTATAGGATGTGGCAAGTTTGTTCATCTGCTTATCATCAGTTATTTGTACTGGTGTGAAAGAGTAAACTGTGTCATCAACTTGGTGTGGTTGGCCATATATGTCCTTGTTATAGTTGTGTATTTGGTGGAAAGAGCTTTTCTTATGGAACATACAAATAGTTTCATGTATTTCCTGGAGTTGGTGCATCAGATCTCTGATGTAATTGTTTTTGGTAGAGGTTTGTACTGTTTGTACATTATTGCTAGTGGTGTGTTAGCTTTGTGACCATATGTGGCCTTGAAAGGTGTAAGGCTGATAGTGGAGTGGACACTGGTATTGTAGAAGTACTCAATTTGTGGAAGTAGATATTTCCAATATTTGCCACTGATGCTGCACATAGCAATGCTAATTAATTTAATTAAAGTTTTATTTAGACATTCAACTACATTGTTGCTTTGTTGAGGGTAAGGGGTGGTGTGCTTGTGTAAGATGTTGAGCTATTGCAGCAGTTTATGTGTGAGAGAGCCCTTGAATTGAGTTCCTCTGTCAGATAGTAGTGTGGTCATAGGACTGAAATGAAGGATCCATGTATGTAGTATTGCTGTGTGGTGGTACATGCTGTTTGGTCAATGATGGGGACATGTGAGCATACTTGGTGAAATTTTCAACCAATACAAGAACATATTGGAAGCCTTTGTTGTCTTTCAAAAGTTGTTTGATGTCTATATGGACTATAGTATTAGGAACAGTTGATGTTATTTTGTGAAGATTAGCTTTTTGTTTAGGAAAGTGTGCAGTGTTGGTTAGGATGCATGTGTAACATTTATTGAAGATATTGGTAATGATGGAACAGACGCCAATGCAGATGAACTGGGTGTTCAATGTGCATTCCATTTGGATAATGCCATTATGGCTTCTCTCATGGAATTTGTGAGCAATGTCCCATTTCCATTTGTAGTATTCTGATAGTGCAATATGGTTGTGATGTTTATCCATTATGAACAGAAGACCATTAGCTGTTAAAGCCCATTTGTAGTGATTGTATTATTTGTTGATTAAAGTGGGTAACTGTTTTTTTGGATTTTTTATTTTATTAATTATCTCTTTTAATTGAATGTCATTGTGTTGGTGTTTAATGATCTCTTGTTCATTAATCTCCTCTTTTAGATGGACTGGTAGAATGGGATGACCTGGTCTATCAGTATTGATGTCTAGCAAGTTTTGGTATGCAGACTAGGAGATGAATGGAAATGGAGCTTTTTGTTGCATTGGTTTGGTTTAGTCATGATGGTATTGTGGTAGTGCAGTTAGAAGATCAGCATTTGTATGCTGTCTACCCTTGTGGTGGATGATGGTGAAATTACAGTTGGTAAGATACTTGATCCAACAAGCAATGATGTTGGAATGGTTGCCAGAAATTTTTTTTAGCCAACTTGTGCCAGAACTGTTGGTGTGGACCATAAAATGTGATTGGCCTAACAAGAAATATCTGAATTTTTTAAGGCTCTCAATTAAGGCAAGCATCTCAGCCTTCATTGAGCTGTAATTAAATTCTGCTGGGCAAAGCTTGTGACTGCAGAATTGGATGGGTGTTTCAATTCTAATGATTATTTGAATTAATACAGTGCTGATGGCTACAGAAGTAGCATCACAATCAAGGATGAATTCCTTAGAGAAGTCTGGGGTGGTCCCAGGACCATTGAAATGAAGTTTTTGCTTTTAATTGGTTAGATATATGGATGGTTTTCTTGACAATACTTTGAATGAATATTTGGTAATAATTAAAGAAACCTAATATCTGTTCTATGTCTTTCCTGTTGTTAGGTGACATGATTTTTTGGATGGTATCATGTGCATCCACTTTAAGACTTATTTTACCTTTTTGATTTTACTAGATATGAATACAATTGATTTTTTAAGGAAATAACATTTTGGGCATTAATTTGTAAACCAGAAGATTTCAATATATGTAAGATCTTATGAAGTTTTTCTAGGTGATCAGGTATCATTTTTGATGCTATAAGGATATCATCAATGTATGCTGGGATTTCTTAAGTTGGTGTTTGTCATTTTGAAGTACTCTTGTGATGTAATGTTAGAATGTGGCCAGTGCATCACAAAGACTAAAGGCCATGTAAAGCCAATTGTAGAGGCCATGAGGAGTAATGAAAGCAGTCTTCTCTATATCTGATTTACACATTGGCACTTGCCAATAGGCTTTGCATAAGTCAAGAGTTGTGAAGAATAAATTTTGACAGGATGTATACAGTATCTGATTGATTCACAGAAGAGGATAGGCATCTTTTTTTATGATGTTATTGAGTTTAGGAAAATCTACACATACTCTATATTTGTCACCCTGTTTGATGAACATGGTTAGTGATGCATATGGGCTCTTGGATGGTTGGATGATGCCATTGTTAAATAAGTCCATAATTATTTTTGAGTATTTCTGTTTTAGATGTGCTGGCACAGGTTGGACTGGTTGTTGAATAGGTGTATTATTAACTTTGTCAATGCAGTGTTCTTTGCTGATTGCCTTCCCTACACTGATGGTGTTAAAATTGATGATGGTTTTATGGTTATCTAACAGATTGGTGAGAGCTTGAGCCTTGGATTCCATTAGGTGAGGGTGTGAAGCTATGGTGATGATCAGTGCAGAAGGATTAGCAGTTTCTAAATCTGGTGTGATTGACAGGATTGGTTTGGGTTTCTTTCATATGACAATTCTTACAGGTGATGCATAAATCTTGATGTTATCTAGTGTTATGGTAGTCAACTTATTGGTTTTATTTAGTATGGCTGTACTGCATGTATTATTTCAACATTGTAAGATTGATGCTAGTATAATAATCTTTTAAGAGTTCATGCTGTGTTAGTTGTTTATGACAATATCATTTGTTATTGGCTGGTCTCTGGTGAGAGTGATAAGCACCAGTGGAATGGTTCAATCTTTTCCACCTTCAAAGGGTGCAACAGTATGGTTTTCAAATCAATAGTCTGTAGATGAGCTGTAATGTCTTTGTTAGCTGGATTGATTGTTATTGTTTTATTCATGAAGTTAATGATGTATTGGTATTTCCAAGGAAATCTTTGCCTAAAATCAATTCATATGGTAATTTATGGTTGGTTGTGTTGAAATAAAAATATCATTGTTGAATTTGTTATTAGAGATGCTGAACTCAAGGTTGTTGATTTTTCCTTTTGTATTGAGGAGGTTGCCAGAGGCATTAACTAGTCTCTGATTATGCAAAGTCATGGTATTATGATTAATTCTGATTTGATGTGCACATGTATCAGCTATGATTGACACTTAAGCACTGGTATCAATGGTGGCCTGTGTTACTATGCTGTTAATGGTAACAGGATAGTAAAAGGTATAGTGTTTTTTGGTAGGTCAGTCATGATGAGAACTGTTCCTGCTTGGCTGAGAGTTGGTGCTCTTAATAGTTTAAATCCTCATCCTCAGAATCAGATTTGTAGCCTTTGCTGTCATCTGTGTAGTAGCATTCTTTATCAGCTAGATGATGGATTGATGCTTTGCAGTTGGAGCAGATTTTGTTGAGGTTTATTGGCTTAGGAATTTCTAGGTTGTTTAGAATATTACTTAGTATATCAAGCTTGTTATTAATGTTTTCTAGGAAACTATTATTTATTGGTGATGAATATGGTGTAATATTGGTCTTTTGTTGGAAAGAACTTTGTTTCACTTTTGCATTTCTTTGTTTGTTGTCTGGAGTTTTTTGTACTAAGTGAAGATTTGAATTTTGTCAGATTTCAGGATTGCTATTTCCTGACATAAGCTTTGGTTCTCAAGTTGTATCATGTTGATTCTCTTACAGTTTTCAATTTGAATTTCTCCCATTTTCTGTTTTAGCATTTTGATTTCAGCTTCAAGGGATTGAATCTTCTCAATCAATTCATCTTGTGGGAGAGTTTCATACTCTTGCTGGGGTTAGATTGTGATGTGGTTTTTTAATGCATGTGTTTGGAATTTTCTTTTTTCATAAAGTAGTGCCCACAGGGCTTGAACAGATACAGCTTTCATCAATGGCAATCTTCAGTTGAGAGGTTATTCTTTACTAGTTGGTAAAAAAATTTTTCCATAATTTCAGCTATCAGCAGCAAGATGTTTCAGCCATGTAGGTTGTTCTGCAGTTCCAAACAAATAGAGTTTCTTCTACCTTCAAGCAATTTTGCTCATTCTTCTGTTGTGGTTCTTTTTCCTGGATTCCCTTTGCAGAGGTACCATTAATTATAAAACATACTTGGGTTAGGAGTGTCCTGCAGTAGTCCCAATGTGGCATCAGCATGGAAATCTGCATAGATAAAACACCAGGATTTGCTGATGCCTCAATAATTAATGGCATGACTCCAGAGCCAAATGAGCCTATTCCTAATAAAAGTTAGAGGTAGCCAGCAGATCAGGTAAAGGAAGGTTGCATGGCCACACTCAGCTGACCTGAAACAGTGAACCTTTTTAGAAAGAGTCATTTTAGATGGAGCCCTAATTTAAATGAAGTGAGAGAGAGAAGCCCTAAAATTTCTTGGGTGCGAAGTGTACCCTATGTGCTTGTAAAACCTAAACTCAGTGCAGGCCTCAGCTCATGCAATTTAGGTGCTTGAATAAAATATAAAACATAATGAATGACAAGCAGTTGTGTAAAGCCCTATTCCTAAAACTGCTTAAGTACTGTAGTGATGAACTTGTAAAGCTGTACCTGAACAAGGTACCCTTGGCAACAATCAGATAATTTACAAAAGCATTTTTAGAAATACAACAAGAAATAAAGGTTGAGGAAAATCTATTGAACATTATCTAACAAAAGCAATGTATTTAAAGAAAAGAAAACAGGTAATGTACAAACAAAATGTAGCACTAAAGCATAGTGTAAATATTAGCAGGTGCCTCATGACCTTTTGTATGGTAATAACTAAATCCAGAAATACTGTGTGGCAGAAATTTTAAACATTTAAAAATAACACTGTTTGTATAATCATAATACATCATTTGAGGCATTTATAAATTCATTTAAATGGTGTACAATTTAATATTTAATAATTTCAAATTATTAATGGTGAAATGTTTGTTAATGTAGAGGTGATGCCACAAATGAATTCTGACATGAAGTGTACAATATCTGATCAATTTGTGGAAGAGGATAAGCATCATTTTTCATGATATTATTGAGCTTGCAGAAATCTACCCATAATCTGTATTTGTCATTTTGCTTAATGAACACTGTTGTTGATGCATAAGGGCATTTTGATGGCTGAATAATGATGATCTTAGAATATTCCTGTTTTAGGTTTTCTGGGACAGGGTTAACTAGTTGTTGAATTGGTGTGTTATTCACAGTTTCTATGTAATGCTCCTCTCCAATGGCGTTCCCCATGTTGATGGTATTGAAATTGAATATTGTTTTATGTTCTCACAGTAACTGGTTGAAGGAGTCTGCTTCAGAGTCACTTAAATTAGGGTGAGAAGCTGTTGTGATGGTAGGTGCAAATTGGTTATTGGATTTATCAGAATCTGATGTAATTGATAAAATTGGTTTTGGTTTCTAATGTACAACAGTGATTACAGGTGAAACATAGATTTTGATGTTTTCAGGTGTAATGGTTATTAATTTAATGGTTTTGTTTATTATTGCTATGGTACAGGTATTATTTCTACATTGTAGTATCAATGCAAATATTACTATTTTTTTAGAATTCATACCCTGTTGATGGTTTTTGATGATATCAGTAGTTATGGGCTGGTCACCAGTGAGAGTGATAAAGCACCAACTGAATGGTTCAATCTTCTCCATTTGCAAAAGGTGCAACAGTATGGAACCAACTGAATGGTTTCATTTTCTGTTTGTGAAGGATATAGCAGTATTGGTTGTAACTCAACAGTTTGCAAGTGGGTTGTTATGTCTTTATTATGTGGATTGATGGTTATAGTTTTATTAAGGAAGTTGATTATACAGTGATATTTTTCAAGGAAATCCTTTCCTAAAATCAGTTCATATGGTAAGGTATTTTTTGCAGTATCAACTACAAGGACATTGTGATTGAATTTGTTGTTTGAAATGGTGAATTCAAGGTTATCTATTTTTCCTTAGTGTTGAGATATCACCACAAGTATTGACTAGTCTATGGTTGTGAGAGGTGATGGTATTTCAATGAATGCCAATTGTTTTTGCACAAGTGTCAGCTATACTCAACATAGAAGCACTGGTATCAATGGTGGTCTGTGCAACTATGCTGTTAACTGTAACAGGTATAGTATTTTTTGTAGGTCTGTTGTTACTAGAACTGTTCCTGCTTGGCTGAGAGTTGGTGCTCTTAATAGTTTAAATCATCATTTTCATCCAAATCAGATTTATACACATCACTATCATCAGTATAATAATATTTGTCATTGGCTATTAGATGTATTATGGCTTTGCAATTTTGCAGATGTGTCTGCATTGACCACAGTGATTACAGATAGTTTTGTTTAGGTTTATAGCCTTTGGATTTAGGTCAGTGGTAGGTGCTTCACTTTTCACTGATGTTGATGTTATTTCACTGGAATTGATAACTTTTCTTTGTTTTGTAATTCTCAATTTGAAGTTTAGCCTCAACAGCTTTCTTAATGAATGTAGACAGTTTGTCATCAGGGCTGTATTTTTGTTCAAATCTGCATCTTATTTAAAGAGGCATACCATAAGTAATGTGATTAAATAAATCTTGTGAAGAGTATTCAGTTGAAGATCTACTGAGTCAATACAGTCATTCAACTTTAAGGATATACTCTTTGATGTTGTCCTTTTGTGTGTAGGTTGTCTTATTTAGAAGAATTTTATATTGATTGCATGTTGTTGGTGCATGAAAATGATCATAGAAATTTTTAATTAGCATTGATTTGGTAATATTATCTAAAGTTAGATAATAAATAAAAGCTTTGCCAACTAGAAATGTTTAAAATTGAGGGAGGGCATGCTCTTGGCCTACTTTTTGGATGGTTAACTGTTGCTAATGGGTGAAGAGCCATTCTTAAAGGTTGGAGAAATTCTGTCAGTTTTGCCTGAGAATTTTCTAGGTGACACTCACAGTTTAAGATTTTCATCTGGAGCTGTTTAGGTAATTTAGATTTTATTTAGGTTTTTTCCCCATAGTGGGGTTTTCTAAGCTTTTTAACCTATCATTTAATATTTACAGTTTGTTATTGATGTTATTGAGTAAAGGATTAATTATTGGTGATTGAGGAAAGTTGTCCTAGGTGGTGAATCATGTCAAACCTTTTGGAATTTTTGATTTGGATTTCTTCTATCTTCTGTTTTAATGTGTTTATATTGGATTCAAAAGTGTGAATTTTTTTGATTAATTCCTTTCTAGAGAGGGTTTCATATTTTAACAGGGGGTTGGACTGAGAGGTAGGAATAACTTGTTTCTTATTACATGTTGTTGGCATTTTCTTTCATGTAATGGTGCCCAAGGGGCTTTAGTGGATACAGCTTTCAGTAATGGAGATCTTCAGTTGTGTCAGTTGATTTGTTTAGACTTTAGGTATTATATGAAAAAAATTTTCAGTATAGACAGCTCTCAACAGCATGATAATTTAGCCATGTTGTTTGCTCCACACTTCTCATCAAATAGAGTCTCTGAAACTTTAGATAATTTTTCCAACTCTTTCATATGGTTCTTTTTCCAGGATCCCTTGGCAGAGGTGCTGTTAATTGTAAAACATACTTGTCTTTAGGAGTGTCCTGCAGTGGTTACCATGTGGCATCAGGATGAAAATCTATGTTGATGAGCACCAGGATTTGACAATGTCACAGTAATTAATGGCCTGACACCAGTGCCAGAATGAGCCTAATAAAAATTAAAGGTAGCTAGGAGATCAGGTAAGGGAAGGGTGCAAGGCCACAGTTTATAGAAAGAGTCATGTAAGACAGGAGCCCTAATTTAAGTAAAGGAAGAGATAAGCCCTATAAGTTCTTGGGTGCAAAGTGTACCCTACATGCTTGTAAAAACTAAACTCAGTGCAGGCCTCAGCTCATGCAATTTAGGTGCTTCAATAAAATATAAAACATAATGAATGACAAGCAGTTGTGAAAAGCCCTATCCCTAAACCTGCCAAAGTGCCATAGTGATGAACTTATAAAGCTGTACCTGAACAAGGCACCCTCAGAACAATCAGATAATTTAGTGAAGCATTTTAATAAATAACATACACAAATAGTAGTAAGGGTAGAGTAAAATCTATTAAATTTTTGAGTATTTAAACATAAAAACAGCTATTTGATCAATAAAAGAAACACTAAAAGTATACTGTGAATTTATGAGTAAATACTAACAGGTCCCTTTTTAACCTTTTGCATGGTAATCAATTAAATCAGAAATACTGTGTGGCAGACAATTCAAATGTTTAAAATGGCACAGAATGTCTAACACCTATTAAGTCAAAAAAGACAAATACAAATTCTAATAAATATATTGTACAATTGATATTTACTAAATTCGAAATATTAATGACGAAATTGTTTGTTTAGCATTGGTTGATGCCACATTAATATGTATTACAAATAATTCTTAATCTACTGAAAACTTATTAAGTTTTTTTACTACTTAAGCACTCAATAATTTTTTGCTGATTGAGTAATGAAATTTGCTATTAAATATAATATAATTAGAAATACTTACAAATTTGAAATTCTACAATTATATCTCATTCAAAAAGGCTAGGATTCAATAATTTTGGAATCTAAAATATTGGACCACTCTAATCCCCCCATATGTCCTAAACCAGAGGTATAAATGACATGATAGCTGAAGATATAAATTAATACTAGTTATTCTGTTATTAAAAATTTTTCCCTATGGAAATCTAGATATTGTGCACTCTGTGTAGAACAATTGCAACTGTTTTAAGATCTTTGTTTTCAATTAATTAGATCCACATTCTGAAATTGTAAAGTAAATATTTTTAGATAATATTAATTATTGCAGTTTGAATCTAACAAGGCACTGCATACTACAATGTTAAATAGAATCTCCCTTGAATTAAAATTACATATATATATATATATATATATATATATATATATACCCTGTGAAAATTTTTTGTGCCCTCAAATTATATAGGCTGGCTACAGCACTGGTGCAGGTGCACCATCCAAACTACAATAATTACCACTCTGCTTCACAGTGAAAATAAAAATTGAATTGCATCTCCACAATTAATAGGTTATCAATATCATTTTTGGAGAATCTATTTTGTATGTATTGCAACAAGAAGAATATCAAAATATCTATGTGAATATTTATAGAATGAATTACAATCATTCAAGAAAATAGTAAACAAAACTTAATATTCAAATGTAAGTTTTTTGGTCAATTTAGAAACTCAAACTTGAATGATTTTTCTAATTTTCCATGTTTATATTGTATAAATAAGCAAAGAGAGAGAAAGGAGTGAAAGAGAAAATTATTTAATAAAGTAATAATTACAAAAAATTGAAATTAACATATGGCTAAAAATAATTAACTATTAAAGTAATATAGAATGTAGATAAAGAATTGAGATGCCCAGTTGGAGGTGTAACATCCTCCACCTAGCTTATTACGCCATGTCTGATTACTGATAATGAGTGCTTAGTAATTCGCGGGTGAGGTGTTACCACATTGTCGAACCATCAGACTATCCTCTATTATTAACTAGTTATGTTAATAAAATGATTGAGTATTCACTATCACTGTTTAGGTGACGACCTGGTCAGATGTTTCCTCTTCAGTTCTTCCTTGGGCCACTGCCTGAAGCCTGTTGTTTTTCTATGATTTCCTTTTCAGAGATTTCCTCTTTTATTATGATAGGTAACACCGTCTGGCCCTTCTTATCTACATTGATTTCTGGCAGCTCATCATATTGATTATGTGGTAGGAACTGAAATTGCTGCTTCTCTCTGTCTATTTTTTCTGCATCCCTCTGATATTCAGGTAATGACGTCCAGAAGTCTGCATTGCTGTGTGGGGTGCCCTTCCAATGTTCTATTGTGAATGTAAATTCGTTGAGATATTCTATCCATCGAGATACAATGCCTGATTTGTCTCCTGAGAATTTTTTGAGCCATGGGAGGCAGCTGTTGTTGGTGCGTACTTGAAACTCTTTTCCTT
>CABFPE010000350.1:718975-748912 GCA_900660155.1 Hofstenia miamia | reverse complement strand
TATTTACTGGCATTGTAAAGGAGATCTTCTATCCTTGGCAGGGGATACACGTCCTTAATAGTTATATCAATACTTCTCACCTTGGTGAATAAACACAGTGGGAGCAGCGTAAGGGCTGTTACTTCCTTGTATTATTCCACTTTTGATCAAGTCACTCAAGATCTTCTCATATTCAGGTTTCAAATTTTCTGGTACACAGCCTACTGGTAACCTAATTGGTCAATCATGTTTCAATTCAATTGCGTGCTCCTCACCTAATGCTTGACCAACGCTAATTGTACCATAGTTAAACACATCATGTTTACTATAAAGTAAAGAGACCAAAGACTTTCTCTCTCTTTGATTGAGGTGTGGATGAGAACTTTCAGTGACGGTCAGTACTTTCACTGGACTTACAGGATCTTCTAGATTGTGAACGGCAGTATATATTGGTAAACAAGTGACCAGGATATTTTCAACTCTGACCAGCACTCTTACTAACTGCAATTGGGAAACTCCAATCTTGACAGAAGAAGTTGCTCCATTGAGAACAGTGACATATGTTTTCCCTCTTGTCACTCAGCATAAATCTGGTGAGAAAGAGATTCCATGTACGTATTTGCCTCTCTGCCCTGAGATCATGATGTCCCCATCAATACTAGCATCAGAAGATACGGCAACTCGAGTCCAATGCTTGGGTTCGAGAGATATAGGTTCGTCCAGGTTAAAAATTACTTCCTTCTCAGGGATTGTAGCCAATTGCGTTGCTTCTTGGTCTTTAATAGAAATCGTATTATTTTTGAAGTCAATAACACAAGAGTTTTGCTCCAAAAAATCATTTCCCAAGATGAGATCATACGGGAGACGATGATTTGATGTGTCTATTACCAATAGGTCTACTTCAAAGGGCTCTGCATGAATTTTGATTGAGGCATCCTTTAACTTCCCTTTCAGAGAAAGAGGGTTTCCAGAAGCGTCAATAAGCTTTGCACCAGAGGAATCCAATGAATCTCAGTTTAAACATAACTCTTTACAACACTTGTCACTGATTATGGAGGCTGTGGCTCCAGTATCTACTGTGGCATTAAAAATATTACCATTCATCTCGACAGGTATTAAATTCTTCCTTATTAGCTGGGTAATGACTAAGACCTGTTGCACATGTTTGATGGGAGGCGGCGCTCCAATTAATTTAAATCCGAAGATGTAGTTGGTTGATCAGGCTCCAAGTCAACGAGATTGTCGAGATTGTTTTTGGTAGTTGGCGGCTCTTCAATAATGAAACCTTCTCCGTTGGCAATAAGCTGCACTTTCGCCTTACACTGAGATTTAAGATGCCCTTTTTCCCTGCAAGTGTAGCATCTTACCAATGATAAGTCGAACACCTTTTTGGCAACTGTGGGCCTCCTAGGCTCAAAACTCTTTGTTCCAGACACGCCAGAAAAACTAGTTATATAATTATTGATGCGTTGAGAATTCTGGAGCATATAAACCACACTAATGGCTTTGTGGATGATCTCATGGAGGCTATCCTCAGGATCGCATCGAACTTCCAGCCGGTTTCTGATCAATGAAGGAAAACCTCGGCAGATGTAAGAGAATAGATTGTGCTTAGAATATTCTCTGGAAAGACTACTCAAATGAAACAAACGTTCGACCTGGGTAATATAATTACGAATATCGTCACCAAATTTGAAAGACATGTCACACAATAATGTCTTATACTGATGTTTGATGTGTGGCACTTGGTAGTGATCCTCGAAGAAGCCCACCAATAGCTGGTAGTCAGTTTTGATGTTGCGATCAAGCATCATGTATTGATTGTATCCCAATCCGCTAAGATATAAGGGGAACTGTGAGACAGCTGACTCCTGCGAATTTCTGTGTTGTTTCATGGTCAGCTCAAACAAAAAAAAACCATTCGTCAAAAGACTGCGACAGGGCATCAATTTGCCCAGTGAATTTAGGCAGAACAGAGTGTTTGCTAAATAATTGTACCTGTCCATTGGACTCAAGAGGAAGGATTGAATCACAATATCTCGGCTGATCTTTAGTGCCGGCTTTTTCAGTAAATGGACTAGTATCACTCACGTGTTGTTCCTTGAATGCAGGAATGACAATGGTGCTCACCGGATCAGGTAATGACTGGACATATCCTGTTTGAGGAGTGGCTCCAGTAGTTAATGTGGATACCTGCATAAGAGCCACCTGAGCAAAAGTAGGTTGACTGTGTGAAGGACTAGTGGAACAAGGTATAGAGGAAGACCCTCCACACAAAGGAACATCTAGAGGAGGTTCATTGGCACCCACTAGCTGAACTACTCAGCTGATAATCCTCTCGGCTAATTCATCCAAAGCTTTGTTTAATGCAGCATGAGTAACATATTCGTCATGTCGTTGAGACAACGCCTCCTCTTTGCAGTGCGAGTTGTTGATGGCACCCTTCAACTCATGTATTTGTAATTCTAGCGCAATAGTTGACTCAAGCATCTGGTGCTCCATTCTTTGATGTTGGCCACATGTTGGGTGTTAATTTCAGCCTGGAGAGACTCTACTTGACGTTTGCTCTCCATCCTAAGAGCTACCTGTTGTGACAACGCTTCCTTCAAGTGCTCAATCTCCGCAAGGTGCACATTAATCTGAGGCGTAGACTGCTCATTGCCACTAGCATAACTGCAAGGACGAAGGGGGATCAGAGGAGCATTTTGGGTGTTTAAGATACGACGCACATTTTGATGAAATGCTGGACTCATTGCATTCAGATCACTATAAGGGAGGGTTGAGGCGTTCTGATCCATCCTTTGGGTAATTGGAGTAGGAGAAACAGGTCGAGAAAANGGCCACATGTTGGGTGTTAATTTCAGCCTGGAGAGACTCTACTTGATGTTCACTCTCCATCCTAAGAGCTACCTGTTGTGACAACACTTCCTTCAAGTGCTCAATCTCCGCAAGGTGCACATTAATCTGAGGCGTAGACTGCTCATTGCCACTAGCATAACTGCAAGGACGAAGGGGGATCAGAGGAGCATTTTGGGTGTTTAAGATACGACGCACATTTTGATGAAATGCTGGACTCATTGCATTCAGATCACTATAAGGGAGGGTTGAGGCGTTCTGATCCATCCTTTGGGTAATTGGAGTAGGAGAAACAGGTTGAGAAAAAGTAAGTAATGATCCAATGGTGCAAGGAGTAACGTCCTGGTTACCAACGCTTGCACAGGGGACGCTCCTAATTGGAGAAGTCCCAAAAGTACGAGAATAAACAACAGTACGTTAGAATCCATTAGACTTTTAGAGAACAAAACAATAATTTCTAGAACTGACAATGGAGAGCACTCCCACACACACGAACGAAAAGCACATAAAAATGGGGTAACAGTGATTAACAGAGCAAAAAGGGAGAAACGAACAAAGCAGTACTTGGTAATAAATCCAATGTATAAAAGCACTTGTAACAAGTAAAACAAACAAGAAATTTAACAGTTGACATCAGCCAAATAAGAAACGCTAGAGGCTTCGTTGCCATCCTTCAAGGGTGAGGGAGTTAATGAATACATTGATAGGTAACTTTCTCTGAAATCTCATGGCAATCAGGGGAAACAACTATCCCAGCTGATACGCACCAAAACGAAAATCCAACTAACAACCAAACCATTGAAAGAAAACAACAAGATTAAACAGTTATCACGTCAGCGTCCTGTCATGGTCACCATGTAGAATTGTTGGCTGGTAGGGAAACTTAACTAGAAACTTAATTGACTCTGCAGAAGGTTTGAATAGTGTTTACAAAACAGCCACGATTCTGGAAAAAGGAATAACATAGAATTTATAACTAATAGATGTAACATTGGTAATTCATCCTAGTAACAAAACTACTTTAGGTAAGATCCAAGATAACCAATTCCTATGGCTTCCAGCCAAAGCAGAACATCCAAAAGTAAAGTTCTTAACCTATTGACTGGTGCTACCCTATTTGTCTCACTTGCTTAATTTCTATCCCACTTCAGAAAATACAAACTCTCATTTTCATTGTTATCTCTCAGCTCACTATTAAATATTCTGTAATTGCCAGATATTCGTGCTAGCCCATGGCATGGTATCATCACAGTGTTAGGTTTTATAAGTGCATGTACATGTTGAACTACGAAAGAGAGATTTATTNTCACGGGCGGCCAAACCCCACCATATCTGCCACTGGTGGACCACCAGTAATTGGCTACGTGGGAATAATTAATACCTTTGTACATTTTAGAGGTAAATATATTTTTAGAACTGGTGAGATTTTATCTAGCAACTGGACTTTATTTACTTTACCAAAAGAAGCTTGGCCTCCAAAAACAATAAGATTTGCAGTAGTTTGTGAAAAATCAAAAGATGTTTATGTCCAAATTAGTAAATTTGGTGAATTGTCTGTACACAATTTAGTGATAGAAGAAACATTTGTTTCCTTAAATAATATATATTTTGACACCACTGATTTGTTTTGGAATGACATTGAATTAAATACTGACAACAGTAATAATATTAAAGGAATGGAATTTGATACTGAATTTAAAAACACTGATAATTCTGATATGCAACATTGTCAATATAAGGTAATTGGTACACAAGTTTTCTTTAGAGGAATATGCCAAAGGGGTATGCACAACTTGAAAAAGCGTGCAAATATAATTAAAATTAATCAGGAACTTGCATATAGTTTAGAATATAATAAATTACTATTTGGACTAGCTACATCTAATGGTATAATTCGGTGTGATATTTCACATAAGAATGGCCCATTTTGGCTGTTTGCAAGTGACACAGGGCCTATAAAATGGATTAGTTTGCAAAATTTGACATATTTCCTTCCTAAAACAAATTATTGAAATTAATTTTTAAGGGTACCTGGAAAATTTTTTTCTTTTTACTTATATAGAAATGAGTAAAAGAGTTCAAATTGTAAGTGAACCAATTATACTGAAAACAGTAAATAATACCAAGACAGGAGAAAATGAAAAAACTTATGGTTGTTCTAAATTGAATGAAACAAAAAAACGTGAATTAACCAGTCCAAAAGAAGTTATCAAGTATGTATTAAATAACTTTGAAATACAAAAATTTAATTATCCTAACTTAAACCCTGTGATTCTCAAGGCTTGTTTAGCTTACCAACGTCTTTATATGGTTAATTTTGAAAAACACATTTCTATAAGTGAAATTCTAGATAAATTCGATCAGGAAATTGGTTTGATTGGTCCAGGAAATGGATGTTTAACAAACCTATTTGAATATTTATTTGGAAATATCCAATGTTGTCATACACATTCAATTCTTCATGATGCTTATGGGAGGTTCTTCAATGAATATGGATTGAGTCTCGGATATAGTTATGCTATTAAAAATTCTTGTAATTTCTTAAAAAAGAGCCCTTTGTTTGGGCATGTGACGGGGTTTATCTTTTGTTTGAAAAATAGGATTTGAAATGAATCTTGGAATAATTTTTCATAAAGTGAGTTATTGAAAACAATAGAAAAATAGAAAGTTAGATTTTAGGAACGCGTTCCTAATTTCTCCTCTTTTAATCCAAATTTATAAATTCATTGAAAATTTGAAAACGACAGAAAAATAAAAGTTAGATTTTAGGAACGCGTTCCTAATCTCTTCTCTTAATCCAAATTTATAAATTCAGAGAAAATTTAAAAGGTGGCGCACTAGAAATTCAGTGTTAAGTAACTTAAACAACAAAATATAATTATTGACTTTTATTAAATAAGCTCACCAAATTCTGTGGCAAAATACTCCTTGTTTTTAAGAATGATGTTAGTTTTTTGCTTTAGCCATCGTAGAGGTACATTGCACTGTTGAATACCCGGTAGAAAATTGGCCGTTTTATACAATCTAATTAAAAAAGCAATATAAGAATTATCAAAAGATAATTCTTTTTTAATGTCTGTAAAATTCACTTTAGAAACTTTACAATTTTCTTTAATTTTTTGCAATAAACGACCAACATGTACAGATAAATATACTTTTCTCATGCCACAATATGTAAGCTCTTTTTTTCATCAACTTGATTTTACCAATGGCTATTTCTATAGTAGTGAATTCGGAGCCACCAAAATCCTCATATACCAAAAGACCCTGGTCGCTGATTGTTCTTAAGAACTGTTTTTATTTCATGTAGAATTTCATCTTTACTTCTTGTTGGGTGGTTGGTAGAAGGAGGTACTGGTAGATCGCATGAAATGTTGTTCTTGTTGTTGAATGTGGTGACCATTTCAAGATAACTTCTTTTTCGACTCTTGGGAAGAAAATCAAGTTTTGACTTGATGAGATTTAGGTAATCCTCCTCAGTGATGGTAAATGATTTTTCGTCCATTTGTACAGTATACTATAATACAAAATTTAGAATTAACTATTTAGAATATAGTTTCTTGTAATTCAAAGCTGAATTTATAAAAAATTAGCGACTTTGTTTCTATTAAAATTTTAACCCTATCTTGAGAAAGAAAGTTATATACCTGAAATAATAGTATCAATAAAAATAAACCCTAGATAATTAGAAAAAGAACTCAGACACAATATATATTTTAAATTATTTTCTCTCATACATTTATAAATATCTAAATCTTAATTAATAATAAATTAATTATACATAAAAAGATTACTTACTGTAATGAAAACAACTCTGCTGTGTAATGAATTCCAACACAAACTGTGGTAACAGAATCAATGCATAGCATGAGCCAATTAGAACTTCGGAAATATTAATAGAGGAAACAACATAGTTTTGATTGACTCATTTGTCTGTGCACTGGATAATTGCGCAATCTGCGAATTTCTGAAATTGTCCCATTAGAAAAGTGTAAAACATTGTTAAAAAATGATTAAGTTGCTGTAAAATGTGGTTGTAACTTGAAGTAGAAATGACAAAAAAATTTTAAGTATTAGGTAGAAAGAAAAGTGGCTGCAGGTTTTCAACCCATGGCCACAAAATCTTGAAGTTCTAAAACGACTTTTTTTATACGAAAATCAATAGAAAAGTGTAAAGTTGTTGTAATATGATTAATAATTATCTTAAAAAGAAGATAAAGTGCAATGTAACTAAGTAGAAATGAAAAAAAATTTTAAGTATTAGGTAGAATTTTTGAAAAATAAAGTGGCTGCAGTTTTTTTACCCTTGGCTGCAAAATCCAGAATTTCAAAAAAACCCCTTTTTTCTTATCAAAATCAATAGAAAAGTGAAAAGTTATTAAAAAACGATCATTTTTTGAAAACTGCATATATGAATCCCCACTTATATATACTACTGATATACTTAACTGAAGATCCCACACTGGAATTCCAGATATCTCATAAAAACATGACTCCATCTGCAAAAGCAAATCCCAGGAAATATTATAGAATTGCAGGGAGCTCTGGCTACTCTAGTGGTACTGAGAAACTCAAGTGCTAAGATCAAAGGTTGCAAAGTTTACCATAGCAGAGAGTGACCTGCATTCCAACAAAAGAAAGAAATGTTGGTGGTTCACTGATTTGCTTAATAAATACAAAACTTCCATAAAGAACTCCAGCAGTGACCAACTCACATGGCATCAATCTGAAGCCATATCCATGAAGCCATCCTTACTTGCCAAGGTGCTAATTGTGTGTCTCAAGTTGTAATTTCTAGCTCAATAAACAATTTATCTCAGAGTTCTATTATCTCAGCTCATGTAAATAAACAATAAACAAAAGGCACATAATTGCTGTGCATTCACATTTGCCAATGGCATAGTATATTTGCAGTGTGTTAATATTATGTGCATGTACAAATTGATTGAAAAAAAAGTTGTAACCTAAAGTGACCATGATTCAGGCTGTCACTGTTAAGGAGCTATTTGTTGCCCCAGGCCCAGTGCAGTTTCCTCCTGAATTGTTGCCAGATCTTAAGCAATAGTTATCATAACCAAATCCTCAGTGATAAATCTAAAATGGGTTACTAGATAATAAAAAGTGAAAAAGATCAAATGCAGTTGGAGGAAGACAAATTTATTGTGCACTTTGCTACAGTTTTCTCAGATATTTCTTACAAAATTCTGTAAATTATTACCTGGATACTGTTTACAGTTTTAAACACATTTTCCCTTGCAAAGTTAAAACAAGCAATCACACAAACTTTTAACTGAGGGGACAAATAATAATTCTATCAAATAACTACACTAAAAAATGTGAACAAATTGATTTAAAAGGAATTTATATAAATTGGTAGCACCTGATCATCAAATAAGGATGTTGAAAAGACATAACACTATTGTCAGAGTGCCAAATAATTAAAATTGAAAAATAGGGCCCTGAGTGACTCTACACACCCCCATTGCCAGTTAAGTTTGCAGTAGGAGTCGTCCCAAGATGATACTTCAGCTTATCAGGGTCGCCAGGTAATTTGCATTAAAGCCTACCTCTGAGTTACAGCCTTGTTCTTTAGGCAAAAGAATTCTATCTCCAGTAGTTGGGAGTTAATAGGACAGTTACAATGGAGGTTTTTCAATCTTCTGGTAAATGTATCATAAAAGTGCTCATAGAACCTTTCAAGGCAATCATCAAAGTCATTAGTGTGTCAGTATCAGAAGTGTGGGCATTGTCTGAGCTAATCCTGGTGTTTGGGTAGAAGTATGTAAATTCCTTTCTAAGTGACCCCATGTGAGTGTCATGGTCCAAAAACAAGGAACAATACTCATTGATCTGTGATTTTCACTTATAACATGGTAATGATTTCAATCCTTTTCATAATGTCATAGTATTGGGTGAGGATCTCAACATTATTGATCCACATCAGATCACCTAATGGCTGGAACAAAATAAGAATGTGTGGATCTAGTGTTGTGATTTTATTGTGAATATTTTGCAACTGAATTTATATTGGCTGCACTCAACAGATCAGGAGTACTGAGATGTTGGGCTGTGGATGTTTATAGTGGGCCAAATGGACTCAGGGTTTCTACCTGCTTTGAGGTTCATCCAAATCTCGTCAATTTCCAGCAATGTGGCAGAGCTCTGTGAAAATGCAAAGCTGACGTGCATATCAGTGACTAAAGGGAGGTTCAGCAAGTTAATGTTGATGGATTCCAGCATTTGACATGAATGGCTGTGTCTATTATGAGCCTAGTATCAATGGCAAGGCAGTGTGTGGGGATCTTTTTAAAAAGAAGCAAGTCTGTGTAAATGAGCTTGGTAAATGAGAAAATACTTGAGTGGTAAATGCTAGTGGGATGATAGTAGTCAGTGTGGAGAATTGTAAAGTTTTCCATCCTGAAGTGGAGGCTTTCAACAGGGTCAGGAATATCATCCTGATACTCCTCCTTGAGGAACATTGCTAGCCAGATGTACTCAAGTTTCACCAACCTATAGGCAATCTCAATCTTCTCCATTATTTTCAGGGGATTCACTTCACCAACATGGAAAAAATAAATGGCTAGCAACTTGTCAAAGTTGATGTTTACACACTTGAATTTCTTGATCTCCTTCTTACTGTTCAAAAACTGACACAGATGAGTAAGATTAAAGTCCTCATCAATCATGGTGTAGACCATACTGTGCCAATAGGGCCCCTTGAGCCTGCCATACATTTTGGAATCATAGCAGACAATGGTGTTAATCTTAGGCCTACACTCAGTATCAATAATGAATGGGATTAAGTCTACAGAACAGCTGAGAGACACACAAAACTGACAGCCTAAAAATAAGAATGCAGTTTCTCATTTCCTACCTTGGAAGTCTTTCATTGGCATTCTTCATTCCTCTGGGATCTAACACTAATAGATGTGTTTGATGATGGATTGGGGCTAGAATGGGTTTTTGAGTCACTACAGGATGGTTGTATATTAGCACTTATATTAGCAAAAAGAACTCCTCAGACTCCCAAGGGGCTATTTGGCACCCCAAGTAGTTGTCTGAGATCTGCTCTCAAGGGGCTATTTGGCACCCCAGTAGTTGTGGGAATTGTGCTCCCAGGGGGCTATTTGTTGCCCAGAGTAGTGGCACTGTCTGCTACTTGAGTCCTCTTGCATTCTGCTTTGTTTCCAGGATACACTCTCCTCTGCTCTATGTGGGGTGATGTCTCACCTCCTTTCATCTCACGGATTATGCCATTGCCTCACTCATCTCCTCACATGCAGCTGATTTTCTGTTTGTTTCATCTGGTGTGACTTGGTTGCTAAACATAAAGATTAATTAAGTTCCCAATCTTGGGTATTTAAATTATCTAAATACTCTTGGTCCTAACTTTACATCTAGGCAAAATACAAGTAGCAGTAATGTTGATACTATTACCAAGGTTACTGTCATACTCAACCTCAGTGAGGTTGTCTTCCTCACATTCAGTGAGGTCATCATAAGTCTCAAGTTCATTTACTCCATCATCAACAAGTGAAAATTCAGTTAGGGTCAATGACAACATTACTAATATCTTTAATGGTTCTCTTGAGTCATTAGAAATGGGCAATTCTCCTATTACTTAATAAATATTTATGTTGATTTGGCACTTTTGCTATCGTGAATGGGCCTTGCCAGTTAGTAGCAAGCTTCCATACCTGACTAGCATCAGTGATTTGGTGAGGGAAATAGGCAAAGACTTTGTCGCCAAGCTTATGAGGCTAGCCATACAATTTACAATTAATATTCCACTGTTGGTGGATGACAGATTGATTAGTGGTTCTACAGATAGTTAAGTGTACATCTTGGAACTTGTGCAACATATGATTCATAAAATTCTCTAAAGGGGGTTCATTGTAATCAGGAAACATAATGGAAAGAGGTGTACTTGCCTCATGACCAAACATAGCCTTAAAAGGGCTGACCTTCGTAGTAGAGTGCACTAAAGTGTTGTAAAAATATTCCACCACTTTGATAATGTGTCTCCAGTTTTGGCCAGCTGCTTGGGCAAGAGCAACTCAAATTAGTTTGATGACTGTATGGTTAAGCATTTCCACAACTCTGTTTGACTGTGGGTGATATGCAGTGGTAAACTTGTGGAGTATTTCAAGTTCTTTCATTAGAGTCTCCATAATGTGGTTATCAAACTCAGGACCATGATCAGAAATCAGGCACTCCATGGGTCCAAACTTAAGGATCTATTCCTTTACTACTTTCTCTTCAATAACCTCAGTGGTAGTGCTGTTGAGGGGGAAGAGTCAGGCGTACTTGGTAAAGTGATCAATGAGAACTAAAACATACTGGTACCCTTTTTCATTGTGGGAGAGATTCTCAATGTCCATGTGCACAACTTCATTTGTGCGTTCTGTGGCTCTGCTGTGAAGCTTGGCTTGCTGCTCTGGAAAATGTCAAATCCCTTGTAATAAACAAGTAGTACATTTATCAATTATATCTTGTACTGCAGCTCTAATGCCAACTGTGACATGCCTTGCATTAAATGTGTGCTTGGTTTGTATGATGCCTAAGTGGCACTTTTCATGGATCTTTCACACCAAATCCCTTTGGAAATACTCAGGGACAGCTAACCAACTGTTCTGACTCAAATGTAAAGCAGGCCTGCCTCTGTCTGTTTCCAGTTGTATTGCTGAAAGTACCTGTTGGCAATGGGACTGAGGATGTAATTAGTGTTCTTTAATTTTGCTATGATTTCACTTAGAACCTTATCATGGCATTGGTGATGCAAGATTTCCACTTTGGTATTCTCTTCTTTTACAAGGATTGGAAGGATTGTGTTTCTATCATGGTCTGCATTGATCTTGGGAAAGCACTCATAATCAGTGATAGAGATGAATCAAAATGGTGTCTTTTCCCTGGGTGGTTTCCAGAGATCACAATCATAGCTAGGGAGAGCAGTCCAATAGTCCGCATTGTTGTGAAGACTTCCTGGATGGTGCTTAATAGAAAACATAAAGTCATTTAAGTATTCAATCCAATGGGAGACAATTTTGGACTTGTCCCCAGAAAATTTCTTCAGCCAGGCTAGTGCAGAGTTATCAGTGCACACAGTAAAGTGACGACCATGAATAAAGAATTAAAATTTCTTTAGATTTTCCACCAGCACTAACATTTCAGATTTTGTAGTGCTGTAATTTTGCTCAGTGTTTTGGAGCTTGTGGCTGAAATACTGGATCAGGCATTCTCTGCCATCAATAACTTGACTAAGCATGCCACTAATTGCAACAGAATTGGCATTGCAGTTAATAAGGAAGTCTTTTGAGTAATCCAGCATGTTCAAAATAGGAATCTTTCATAGTTCTGTCTTAATGGCATCAAGCTCCTCTTGCTCTGCCCAAGTCCACTTCAATTTGATACTGCACTGTAACAGGTTGGAGATATGCTTAGTCTTGTTAGCTAATTCTGAGATGAAGGTGCCATAGTAATTTAGAAATCCCATAAAGCATTCCACATCCTTATGAGAGCAATGAGTTTCAATTTTGTCTAGATGATCTTTTGCATCATTCTTGATGGAAATATGACAAGTTCAATGATTCTCCCAAAGAAAGTAACAAGTGGTTGTAAAAGGGAACACTTGTTTCCATTAACTCAGAGACCTGATTCATATAAAAGATTAAGAGTGCATCCAAGCCTTTCCAGATGCTTAGAGAAGTTGTTACCAGCAATGAAGATGTTGTCCATGTAGGCTGTTATGCCTGGCTCAAGTACATTAGTGCCGTTTTTGAGCACATGGGTGACATAGGATTGAAAAGTTGCTGGGTGTTGCAGAGCCCAAAGGCCATGTATTTCCACTCAAAGAAGCCATATGGGGTGATGAAGGCAGTCTTCAGGATATCAGCAGGCTTCATTGGCACCTGCCAATAAGCTTTGCACAAAGTGAGGCAGCTGAACAACTTATACTGACTAGCATCATAGAGAAGATCCTTGATGCACAGAAGCAGGTACACATCCTTGAATGTGACATCATTAAGCTTCCTGAGGTCCACACAGAGGCAGTACTTGTCACCTTGTATAATAAAGACGGTGGCCACTTTCTATAAGATTGCTCAGAATCTTTTCATACTTTTCTCAGAGGTTTTCTGATACCCTCCTAAGAGGCAGGCAAATTGGATGATTGTTCTTGGTTACAATAGAATGTTGTTTGCCAACAACCTGGCCAATGCAGATTGAGCTTTAATTGAAAACCTCATGATGTTGCTGGAGCAGATGAGAAAGTGACTCATGCTTTTGAGAGCTAAGATTTGGATGAGTCCATTCATTAACAAGAGGGATCCAGATGGTATTGCTTGGCTCTGCCAGATCATGGACAGCAGTTAATATCAGTAGACAGGCAGCAGCCTGGAATTCTAAATGGACCAGAGTTGCAATAATTTTCAGCTGAGAAGGGTCTATCTTGACCAATGAATTAGAACTGTTTAAAATGGTAACTTACATTCTTCCTTTAGAGATGTGGCAGTGATCAGGGGAGAAGTTGACTCTAGAGAAGCCCTTTCCCTTGAATCCAGAAACCATGGCATCACCAGTGTATGCAGAGTCCATGGTGACCAGGACATGTCACCAATGATGAGGCTCAACAATTACACTCTCTGAAAAACTGCTCTGGAATGGTAGTGAGCTCCTGCCAGCATTTGCTCTCACAGATGGAAATTGTGTTCTATCTGTAATTGATAACACATGCATTCTGCTCAAGGAAGTCATTACCTAGAATTATGTCATCTGGGAACAGCTGATTGCAGGTATCTATAACAATCAAGTCAACAACAAACAATTTCTCCCAAATGTGTAGTTCCAGGTTTGGTATGTGACCTTCCAAAGATAATGAGTTTCCAGAGGCATCTAACAGACGTGCAGTAGATGGAAGTAAATCATTTCATGACAAACATAATTTGGAGCAACAAGAGTCACTAATGATTGAGGCTGAGGCCCTGGTGTCAATGGTGACATTAATCAGAGATCAGTTTATATCTACAGTGATAATGTTAGTACACAACAGCAAAGTGATTACCAGAACATCATATGCAAATTTTCTAGGAGGCAGTGCTCCAACTAGTTTAACTGATCAACAGAGCTGACAGGTAAATCAGGGGGACACACTCCATCTCCGGGCTCATCAATGATGAAGCCTTCACCATCAGTGACTAAACAAATTACTGCATGGCTTTGAGACTTTGTATGACCTTTCTGGCCAAAATGGAATCAATGAGTCTGTTCAAGTTCTATCTTCACTGTGGAAGCAACAGTGCTCAAGGAGGTAAGGGGTTTCTGCAACAAAGAACCCACTTTAAGATCTCCAGCATCCTTGTTGATACAAGTGGTATTGTGAAGCATGTACACAATGCTAATAGCTTTACAAATTATCAGGTTGAGATTGTCTTTGGGATCACACTTAAGTTCAAGGCAAATATGAATATTGGGCAGAAGGCCCTGACAAATATATGAGAAAAGATCATGCTTCAAACATTTGAGGGTGAGCTTGCTTAAGTGAAACAGCCTTTCCACCTGCGTAATGTACGCATGGACATTGTCACCCTTCTTGAACAAAGATCACAAAGCAGCATCTTGTATTGATGTTTAATGTGAGGCGCCTTGTAATGGTCTTCAAAATAACTGATTAGAAGTTGGAAATTAGTCTTCATGTCCTGATCCAACATCATGTATTGGTTGTATGCAAGACCTTGAAGGTAGGTAGGGAATTGAGTGACAACAGCATCCTGAGTGGCATTGTACTGCCACATGGTTAATTTAAAGAGGAAAAACCACTCCTCAAAAGACTGTGAAATTTCATCAATCTTTCCAGTGAATTTAGCCAAAATAGAATGACAATTAAATAGGTTAGCAGTTTCATTTCCAACAGAAGTTGTAGGTAGGATAATTTGGGTAAAACGTGGTCCATTCTTCAGAGCAGACCTAGAAAGATCACATGACTGTGGGGGAGTAATTGGAGTTACAACAGTGGGGGTAACACAAGTATTTAAAAGTGCAGGAGGCAAAACAGTTGCACTCAGCACATATGGAACTGGAGCAGCAACTGTGATTAATGTAGAAACTTGAGTCAATGCTGACTGCATAAAGGTGGGCTCTCCAGTTGTGAATGAAGTGAGAAAGGTAACAAATTAAGGCGTCCATGGTGTAGAGGTGGTGACAATAGGGCTGCTCAGAAGGTGAGCAGAAATCATTTCAGAAATTTGTTCAGAAAGGCACTTGGAAAAGGTGTCCAAAACATCTTGTAAAACACCATGAGTTACATACTCAGAAAGTCTAGACTGGGAGAGCAAAGAACAAGGTGGGCTAATCTGCCTCAGGGGATGTAGGCAGAGGTGTCACCAAAGTTTGGAGTTGAATTTCCAAGGCATTGATTGAATCAATGAAATGTATCTCACTCAATTGTGTGTCACAAGCCTGTTCTTGCATCTTGGCTTGAAGTGAATCTAGGTGTTGCTAACAAACAAGACATTGACTGGTTTGTTTGGCAAGGGGAGCTTGGAGCTGATAGATCTTGGTGTTTTGAGGCTCTGGAGATGGCAGTGTCTGCAGGAGAATGTAATAGGGATCAAAAGACAAAGAAGAAACAAGTGAATTAATTCCAGTGGTGTGAGGAGCAATGTTTGGGCTGCTAGCACTCACACTGGGAAAACCCTGAGTGGGAGTCCCATTATGATACAAACCACTAAAATCCATTCAGAAAAACAAGAAAATTCATAAAACAATTCCAACAAATTGAGAGAAGTTCCAACTGGGTTCAGAGAAACAAAAACTAGTAACAGTAGACAGCACAGTGTAGGGTACAGTAATAAATCCAAATTCTAGAAGAATGAGACAACAAGAAAGTAACAACCAAAACAAGTAAAAACAACATCAAAGCTTGGTGACAGCTTCAAAGCATAGAACTGCAGTGTAAAAATAACATAAGAGCAAAGTTATGCATTGATTGGTAGTGAAGTTAATTCACTGCCAGGGGAAACAACTATCCCAGCTGGCTCACACCAAAGAGAAAGAACAAAGCCAAGTATGATATAGAAACAGTAACAGCTAAGCACTATGTTACAATCACCAGGCAAAATCAGGTGACCACTTCAGTAACTTCAACAGAATAAAGTAGAGAGTTCAACTGACACCCTAATTTGTCCAGCATCATGTCAGGGTCAATATGTAGAATTGTGGGGAGCTCTGGCTACTCTAGCAGTACTGGGAAACTCCAGAGCTAAGATCAAAGGTTGCAAATTTTAATGTAGAAGAGAGAAATCTGCATTCCAACAAAAGAAAGAAATGTTGGTTGTTCACTGACTTGCTTAATAAATACAGAACTTCCATAAAGAACTCCAGCAGTGACCAACTCACATGGCAACATGCCAAAGCCATATCCATGAAGCCATTCTTACTCAAGTTGTAATTTCTAGCTCAATAAACAATTTATCTCATAGTGCTATTATCTCAGCTCATGTAAATAAACAATAAACAAAAGGTACATAATTGCTGTGCATTCACAATCAACAACAGCACAGTATATTTACAGTGTGTTAATATTATGTGCATGTATGAATCAATTAAATAAAAGTTGTTATTCCCTACACCTAATTGTAACCTAAAGTGACCACAATTCAGGCTGTCACCATTAAGGAGCCATTTGTTGCACAAGACCCAGTGCAGTTTCCTCCTGAATAAATAATAATTCTATTGAATAACTACATTTGAAAATGTGAACAAATTGATTTAAAAGGAATTTCTATTAATTGGTAGTACCTGATCATCAAATAAGGATGTTCAAAAGACATAACACTATTTTCAGAAGGCCAAATAATTAAAATTGAAATACAGGGCCCCAAGTTCAACTATCACAGCAAATACTATCCAGAGAGCTCCACAATACATTATCAACTACTCTCAAATACCACAGGGATGGCTCTAAATGTATCTGTATAGAGATACTGGAACAAACAATTCAATTGCCACAACAGCTGCAGATAAACAAGGACATCATGGTTTCCACAAATATACCTCTAAGGCCATGTCACCAAGCTATTATTGAAGAAAACAACCTCAAGAAACTTGGTGCAGAAATATTACCACCACAACCTGAGTGGGTCAAAACAGATGTCTCAACATATCTTATCTGTGTTACTAAAGCCCTCCTATTGACACTACCATCATAGATCACCAGTGTACCATCATCAAAGAAACAGATAGCATATCATACATGAAAACTTGTTTCACAGAAGCATGGTCTAAAACTGATATTGCTCTTTTACTCAAGCCACACTCACAGCTTGTGTTTGACATCAAATGTACAACTTCCAAACCTGTCTTATCTGATACCACAATTGAACATCTCCATCCACATTACAGCTCAGATAACCAATGGAAGCACATAGTTCACACATAGGTGAACTATCCTGTTTCCATAGGTATCACCAAGTTGAGTATTATGCTGACAATCAATATCCCTGTGGAAGAAGCAATGGAAAAATCCAAGAACAACTATTTCATACTGAGCCCACTCATCCATACTGCAATCATACAACTGGCATGGAGATCAGCTTACAAAAAGTCAAAAAGTCACATTGTATACACATCCCAATACCTGAAGATGATTAGTATAGCAACAGTCTTGTTGACCTCATCAAAACTCTACACTCAGAGAAGTATAAGCAGAGCTGAAAAAAACTTATCTGAAATCATGATACATCACAACTCTACACAGATGAACACATTCCATTAGAATATGTCTTCTGAAATGGGAAACCCACAGCAGATCAGACATCTCAAACATTCTCTCTTAAAACTTCTGTCCAAAACTGATATAATGTCCTCCAGGATGAATGATCTTCTATGGACAAATTTAATACAGACAATGCTTAAATACTATGATGTAACAAACTGCATTGAAATTATCATGATGATGTGTGCAAAAATCAACAATCCCAAACTAATCAATGAGGAGATACTGCATGAAAATATATTGATATACATTATTGAAGTCAAATTGCATACCAATCTGTATTTGTTTTTCAATTTCTTTTACCCAGGGGAG
This sequence comes from Hofstenia miamia, assembly GCA_900660155.1. NCBI lineage: Eukaryota > Metazoa > Xenacoelomorpha > Acoela > Hofsteniidae > Hofstenia > Hofstenia miamia. Next base: position 730,995 of record CABFPE010000350.1, on the reverse strand, counting down.
CATGTGGCATCACCCTTGCATTAACAAACATTTCACCATTAATAATTTGAAATTATTAAATATTAAATTGTACACTATTTAAATGAATTTGTAAATGCCTTGAATGATATATTATGATTAGACAAACAGTGCTATTTTTAAATGTTTAAGATTTCTGCCACACAGTATTTCTGGATTTAGTTATTACTGTACAAAAGGTCAAAAGGCACCTGCTAATATTTACAGTATGCTTTAGTGCTACATTTTGTTTATACATTACCTGTTTTCTTTTCTTAAATATGTTGCTTTTACTAGGAATAGGCTCATTTGGTTCTGGAATCAGGCTGTTAATTATTGAGCATTAGCAAATCCTGGTGTTTTATCTATGCAGATTTCCATGCCAATGCAACACATTTTTCACAATGCTTGACATATGTAAAGACTATTGGCAAGTGGAAATGCATAAGTCTGACATCAAAAAAAAACTGCCTTTAAAACTCCTCAAGGGTTATTCAAGTGGCTTTACATGGCCTTCAGGCTTTGTATCACACCAGACACATTTAAATGCTATGTCACAAAAATTCTACAAAACAACAAGCATCAGTTAGACAAAGGAATTGCAGCCTACATTGATGATATTTTAATATCATCACAAACCATACCAGATCACTTACAAAAACTTGATAAGATTTTACATTTACTCAAGTCATCAGATCTAAAAATAAATGGAAAAAAATGCCACTTTCTTCAAAAATCTGTTGTATTTTTTGGAAGAAAAATAGAGAAGGGAAAAATCAGTCTTAAGGAAGATGCCCATGATACCATTGAAAAAATTTCACCACCTAACAATAAGACAGATGTGCAATGCATATTAGGTTTTTTCAACTACTAACAAATATTCATACCAAATATTGCTGAAAAAACAATTCACATATCCCATCTATTAAAAGAGAAAACACCATTTCAATGGTCTTGGGACCACCAACAACCTAAAATCAGAATTAAAATGCTTACCTAGTCTGAACACTACAGAATTTTCTAAGGAATTCATCCTTGACTGTGATGCCAGCTCTGTAGCCATCAGCACATCACTAAGCCAAATCATAGACAGCATTGAGACACCAATTACAATGGATTATTAACCTCATGAGCAAAACAATTACCATTGATCCAACAAATAAAAACATCATGACACAATTTCAATCTGTCAGCAATGAAACAATCACATGGAAATTATCAAAATCAAGCCCTTAAGCTGACACTTTGTAAAGCTATCATCAAAACAACCACTTAAATCTGACATTGTTATTAATGGTTAGTACAGCATTAATGCTAAAAACATTCTCATTTTTGCATCTACACTTAAATGTTGTAACAACACAGCCACCACAGCTGTCCTTAACAAAAGCAATAAAATATTTGCAAAAACATCAGAAAATATTAAGATTTTTGTCACTCCAATTGTTACTCTTGTCAGATAAAAACCAAAACCAATGCTTTCTCATAAAATGTTAGAAATAGACAAGGACTCCAAATACATTCTAATAGAAATCATTTTGACAAAGAAATCAAGGAATTAAACAATTTTTTGAAAGACACCATTCAATTGTTAATTTCAAAACCATTGGAAAAGCAATAGGAGAGGAACATGGTATTGAAACTATTCATAATACTCCGATATGCCAACCAGTTCATCATGTACCAGAAAATTTGAAGCACAAATATTTGAAAATAATTTCTGATTTAATCAATACCAGTATTATTCAACCATTGAAAAGTCCTTATGCCTCACCCACAGATTTTATTAAATAAAACAATAAGTGCAGGTTATGCATCAACTTTTACAAATTAAACAACAAAAAAAATGATGCTTATCCTTCATTGAAAAATCTTGTATACTGTATGCCAAAATTCATTCTTTACCATCTTAATTCTCTACAAAGCCTATTTGCAGGTCCCAATGTGCAAAAGTGATATAAAAAACAGCATTTATTACTCTATTGTCTGTTCAAATGGCTTTACATAGCCTTCAGCCTATGTACACTTATGCTCATATTTATTGGCACGGTCTAACAAAACTCTAATTTTGTCTTATAAACCTTAAAAAAAGGTTAAATAAAAGAAAACCACAATGTATATTATGTATTTTAAACTGCCCTTTCCGATGCAGCAATCGGATTTCAGAAAAAATAAATAACAAAGAAACTACAAACAAAATTGTAAAAAACGCTTGTTCAAAATTATTGGCACGGTTTATTTAATAATCAATTGTATAGCCTTTAGCCTTGATTACCTTTCTCAGTCGCTTTTCATAGTTTTCAACCAAGTTGTTGCACTCTTCAGTAGTAATTTTAGCCCACTCTTCCTGACAATATTCCTCCAATTGAATAAGATTCGTAGGCTTCCTTTGCATTACCCTCAATTTTAATGTTCTCCATAAATTTTCAATTGGATTAAGGTCCGGGCTTTGGGATGGCCACTCCAAAACATTAATATGATTGTCCTCAAACCATTTCTTAGTCAGTTTAGCCGAATGCTTTGGGTCATTATCTTGCATGAACCACCAACGACGACCAAGTGAGAGCTCTTTAGCAGAGTCTTTCAGGTTTTCATCCAATATTTTAACATAATCTTCCTTTTTCATGATACCTGTGACCTTAACAAGTCGCCCTGGCCCAGAGGCAGCAAAGGATCCCCAAAACATCAAACTGCCTCCACCGTGCTTCACTGTAGGTATGGTGTTCTTAGGCAGGAAAGCTTCGCCAGATTTTCTATAAATAGAAGACACTTTATTATGGCCAAATAACTCTATTTTCGTTTCGTCACTCCATAGAACACGTTTCCAGAAGGCAACATCTTTATCAATATGACGATTTGCAAACGCTAGCCTTGCCTTCAGGTGCATAGGCTTCAATAATGGAGTCTTTCTCGGACGACACGCTTTTAAACCAGCTCTCTTCAAAACTCTACCAACTGTATGTCGAGATACATTCACTCCAGAGGTGCTCTGTTCATCAACAATCTCCCCAGCAGTGATCCTTGGGTTTTGGTTTACTTGTCGAACTATTTTCCGTTCATCTCTTGGGGAAAGAATCCTTTTTCTCCCTCTACCATCTAAATTCATAACGTGGCCATGCGATTTGAACTTGTTTATTATGGCTCTAACAGTGGATTTGGGAAGGTTTATCTTCTTTGAAATCTTATCATAGCCCTCCCCATTGGTATGGCATGCTACAACAAACTTCCTGATGTCTTCGCTGTGTTCCTTAGTTTTAACCATGGCGATTGAAAATTATAATTTAGTCACTTATAATACTTTAATAAATCGCTATATAAAAATTATCTGAAAAAAAAATTATTCACGGAATTAGCGTTAAAGAAGCATAATATGGCTATAAAAAGTTCAGAAAGCATGTAAACCTGAAATTAATTGATATTATACTGATACTAAAAGAAAAAGAAAGCCGTGCCAATAATTTTGAACAAGCGTTTTTTACAATTTTGTTTGTAGTTTCTTTGTTATTTATTTTTTCTGAAATCCGATTGCTGCATCGGAAAGGGCAGTTTAAAATACATAATATACATTGTGGTTTTCTTTTATTTAACCTTTTTTTAGGATTTATGAGACAAAATTAGAGTTTTGTTAGACCATGCCAATAAATATGAGCATAAGTGTAACCCCTTGCTACTTTTCAATGGTATGTTACAAGAGTTTTACAAAATGAAAATAGGCATTGCTGCATATATAGATGACATAGTCATCACATTTAAAACACCTGAAAAACATATCACTAAACTTGACAAAATTTTAAACTTGCTTAAGAAAGTAAATGGCAATAAATACAAGATTTTGCAAACATCCATATTTCCTTGGTTAACAAATTCAAAAAGATAAAATTAGCCTTAAAGAAGATCAATCCACTAAACAACAAAAAAAACATCCAAAGAATACTAGGTTTCTTCAACTATTATTAGGCTTTCATACCTAACATAGCAGACAAAACCATACACATGTCAAACTTAGTCAAAACACAATTTCAATGGACATGGAACCACCAACAAGAATTAACCAATTTAAAAACAGAACTTAACAAACTGCCCAGTCTAAATACAACTGATTTTTCTAAAGAGCCAGTGATGTCTGCTCCATCACCACTGGAGCAGCCCTCAGCCAATTAATAGATGGTAATGAAACACCCATTTAGCTGTAAACTAAAACCAGCAGAGTTAAATTATAGATCCATGAAAGTTGTAATGCTTTCACTAATAAAAATCTTAAAGAAATTTAGATATTTCTCATTAGGCCAATCACATTGCACAGTAGGAACTGACAATTTCACGCATTAGCCAGTTAAAAATTTTCATATGAGCAGTCTGACATCATTGCTCACTGGATCAAATATCTAGCAAATATTGCAATACTTCACTGAAAAGGGAAATAGCATACCAATACCAATCTCCTCAATGCTCTTACTCAATACCATTGAGATGATAATAAGAAGACAGCAGAAGAGAAACTACCTTTTCCATTAAAATCAAAACAAGCTTGCAACAATCTTAATGAATAATGTGTACTGATATTATATCGCATTATTAATAGGGGATTGCATTGAATCCAATCAAGTTTATGACATATCATAATGTTTGGAGAAATATTTTATTCATGTATATGCATAGTTTACATAAGTGTATAGTAAAGGTCTTAACAATTAGCATATTTGCAAAAATTTCCCTAAGTATCATTAAGAAATTAAAGCTTTAAGGGAAATTTTTTGATATTTTAAGATGTGGAGGCATATTTGCTTCAAGAAAAACATTAAAATACATAATTTTACAATTATTTACTTTTGATCCTGATAAAAAAGTGTGTGAACAGTGCATTAGGGTTAATTAAAGGCCAGACACACTCTCATCTTTTGTTCTATCACACTTCAATATATCAGTAACAGTACATTATTTTGATTGGGTTAGAAATTGAAGCTCAGTAGTAAATCTTAGTTAATTTCAACTTTATTCACTCTTTGGCTATAAAGAATTGTGAGAAAAGCCACATGTACCAAACAAGTTCAAAAAGCTGTTTTTGGCCAGAGCAGTGGGGCATTTACCAAAGGAGAGAGGAAAAGAAAGCAAAGGACATGCATTTGATGTGCAATGTTTGCAAAAGACAGAGGAGAAATTATCATGTCCTGTAATTGTCTGTGAATTAAATACAGTTTCAGAAGAAACTGATCTACAACATATTCTGATTTATGAACTCCAAATTGGTGTATGGTTTACAATTCATAACATGTATCAAACTCAAAGGAAATATGGCCCTGTGATAAAAATTTTTTTTTGCAAAATGGAAATAGTTTTTTTCTTCCTAAATATCATGCACAGTGAGCTGGAACAAAATTCAAAATGTTAATTGGACTTAAAGTTTTTTCTATGTCAGAATAAACTCCAAAATATTTTAGTTGTAAGCCAAGTATTGTGTTGAAATTTAACTTGTTATTTTATTTTAGAAGGTGTAATTACATATTCCTTGTCAAATTTATTTTTCTCCTTGCATTCATGTATATTTTACATAAAATTATTGATAAATAGCTAACTTCAATCTTAGAAATATATTGTAGAGTCACTTGGGGCCCTCAATTTTCAATTTTAATTGATTCTAAAATTTCAAGCTACATACTGCTCCAATTTTAGCTAATGACGTCCCCATGACATAGGTGATTTTATTGCTCATTTTTTAGTGTAGTAATACAATCTTATATTTGTTTGTCCCCTTGAAATTGTGTGATGTGTTATTACTCTTTAATTTTGTGAGGGAAACTATGATTGCAAAAGTGTAAATAATTACAGGTAATAATTCTCAATTGTTTTGTATAAATACTTAGAGAAAACTGTAGTGAAGACACAAAATAAACTTTGTCTCACTCAACTGCATTTGATTTTTGCTTCTGTTAATTATTGCTAAATCCTTTTTAGGAGGTATGTTATTCATAGTAGATACTTAAGTTTCCAGTGACAATTTGGGAGTTACTCCTCTGAGTTTCCAGCAGGCAGCCCAAATAGTGAACTAAATTAAGTTATATGTATGACTGTAGTTTGAGAATATGAACTTTTTATTGATCATTTGGAACTCAAACATGCACTTACCACCTTACACTATCATGATAACAAGCTGCTGGCTAATGTGAATGCATGACAATTACATGCTGTTATTATTATTACATAAGCTGAGAAATAAGAACTAATGAAAAACATTTTATTGAGCTAGAAATTAACAACTAGAGACACATAAGGTGGCACCTTTTGAGAGTTTTTAATTCTCTTCATGGATACTGCATTGGTGTGATGACATGTGAGTTGGTCTTTGGTGGATCTTTACTGTTACTTTGTTACAATGGCAAATTACTGATATCTTTGTTTTTCTGTTAGAATGTGGGTTGCTCACTGTAATGGTAACCTTTGCAACCTTCTGTTCAACCATTGAGTTCCTCAGTACCACTTTAGTAGTCTGAGCACCCCATGATTCTACAATATGCATAATTTCAACAAGACTCATTAGCACATAGAAATATTGAAAATTCATATGTTTTAACAAGAACAACATGTTTTTAAAGCACTAATCAGTCTTTGTGTAGAGTATAATTGTGAAAATTGCTTTATTCTTTACTGGGCAAGTTGTTTTTGTATTTTGAAATGTTAAATTCTTTTTTTCACAAAACTAATATAGCTAATAATGTAGCATAATCAAATTTAAATAGCAAAAGCAACTAAGATCAAAATAAAATGAAGAAAAAGAATAAAAAGAACAATCTGATTTACTCTATTTAATAAGATTTGCTAATAAAACTGATTTAATAAATTGTACAAACAAATATCTGCTGCTAGCTCTTTTTGACATAAATCAGTGGACAAATCATTCCACATTTATTTTAGTCTTTGGAAATAAGACATGCAGAACTTCTATGTGTTATAGCAGAAATTGAACAGTGATGGTCTGAGTCCTTGATTGTAAACTGCATTTAGTTTAGGGATAAGTGTAGTGTTTTTCTTAGTGTGTTTAGCTCAGTATCACTCAGACTCATTTTACATGTAGTAACAAATTCAAGAAAGGCAAAGTACAGAACACTAGGATTACTTATATCTTATTTTAGATCCAAATTCTATTGATTTTAAATGACTGATAAGTGACCACTTTTATTAGATGATTAATTATTTTATTTTATTCTTATATGTAGGTTAGGAAGCTGTTTTTATTTAATAGTTGAATATAAGTTCTTAATAATGGTTACATGTTGTATAGCTGCTAGTGTCAATTCATAGTAGTAGTTTTGTGTTTGTAAATGTCATTTCACATTGAGAATGAGAATAAGTTGAATAATATCATGTTTATTCATTCACCAATCAGTAGGGTGTACATAATACTCTTTCCTCTTTGAGTATATGCTGAGTCATCAGTGTCTGGAACCCTCATAAGGAATTGAATGGATTTGGCATCAGGCTGGTGACCACTACCAAACTGGAGTTGGTGGTTACCTAAAAAGTAACTGGTTAGGAATCAATGGAAATTTATATCAGTAATTTCTAAAGTTATTCTAAATATTACAAGGTTTGAGAGATAGACATTGCCCCACAATAGGAATCTGCAACACAAGCGAGTAAATTGCCATTGTTAGTGCACATCCTGTCATGGGTGATGATTCTATATGGTGACTATGACAGGATGCAGAATCCTAATAACATCATGGAAAGTGTGGTTAAGATGTATTTCTTTCACACAGTTATTTATGTGCAGATACAAAATGCTCAAATGTAGAATCATGCCAACTCGCTGTGATGGCAATACTTAGAGAAAACTATTACTTTTCTTAGATTAAACATAAAGCGAAGTTGACACTTTTCCGATTTCTCTCCTTTACTATAAGTGTGTGGTTTATTAAACTTATTTAATATGCAGGAGCCTTTGTAGCTACCTAATTCACCAAACTTATTTAGATAAAGCAGAGATACTAGAAGAGAGGATCGACACTTAGAAGTAGACGTGCATATCCAGGAACACATCTTACAGCTGCATCTTACCCTGTGATGTAGAGAACAATAATGGAATGGTAATGTGGATAGCGAACTCAGTGTGATGGGATTTGCAACTACTTGAGAATTTAGTGCATTGATTGTTTTTGTTAATACGGACTAATGCAATAAACGAAGTGGAGCAACCGTGCTGCTGTAATAGCTTGTTATGAGGCCCTACATGTAATAACCCTACATATATAGAAATATATAACAGCCCTGGATACATGTAAACAATCAACGCAGTCAGCAGAAAAAGGTAACAAGAAGTCGGCCAGAGGTTTACCATATAAAACATTGAGCAACATGTAATGACTATTAAATAAACCATTTGTAATAGGATATAGAAATACAATTGTAATAACCGTCTGAATATAAACACTATTAAATCTTCAATCGTCATGTAGCATAATGAATGTAATAAATAACTTAAGTTCATCAATGAAATACTTGACATGTAAAACCTACAGGCTGCGATAACAAGTTCAGGCAAGCAATGACAATCAGGAAAGCTATAACGGTAAAAAACTCCTATACTTATCCGTAACCTAAGAGCACACCAGGTAACTACAGCTGTCGCCCTCCCCGCTGTGGAATAGCTATTAGGAGGCTGCTCCAGCATACCTTTAACCGAATGTGGGAACCACCATACAATTACCCTAGCTCGTAGACGTTTAGCTTTCCATCAGAATATATAAAATAACCTGACAAAAGAAAATGAATCCAAAGTAGATTTGCTCATCATTAATTACATCCGATTCATTATATTTATAGCACTTGGTGATAAACAACTAAATACTCGACAAGTACCTGCTAATCTTTCTTGTTGACAGTTTTTCCCTCGCTTTAATATTTCTGCTAATTTTACGCAACGTCAGCTTTAATTTGACTATGCTGTTTGACCATCTTTTGTTTTGTCAAAATACCGTCGAGTATAATTTTAAGTATTAATTGCACAAAACATTTACAAAGTGAAAATAATCAATCCTATCATGATTTACAATTTAATCATTATAATCAATAATAATTTTAGTCTTTGTTTCCTCATTCTTTTTCTCTCATCTTGACCAATCATGATAGTTTTGATAGATTATGTCACACTCCCCCTCCAGCGTAGCTAATTAAGGATGACCACTCTTTCTCCATGTACCATTTCGGCCGCCTTCTTGATTATCTCACTAGCTTCTTTCATTTCCCACGTGGTATTCTCGTACGCCTCATCTTTGGTTATTTTTAACACGACGTCTTTCTCTGTAGTCAGCATCTTCTTGTGTCTCAGGAACGACGGATTCTTTAGAGATCTTGCTATTGTACACATACTACGTAGTTCATTTAATTTCTCGTTGAATATTTCATAGTGTTTTCTGTAGAGTTTCATACCCTTTATTGCTATCATCAATGTCATAATAGCATCTATCCTGCTAGTGTGTGCCAAATCCGGGTGGATTGTAGTATTTGGATAAAAGAATTCATAAGTCGATCGTAATGATTTCGATATTGATGCCTCGTCGTAGAACGCACTTATGTTTTCCAAAACTTCTTCCTCAGTGATGTTTTCCGGTTCATTCTTTCCAAGTCTTACCATAGTAATAATTTCTACTCTTCTCATTACATCGTAGTATCGGTATTGCGAGCTCCAAAGTTCTCCCCACACAATGTCGTTAATTCCTGAGAACAGTATTACAGTTTGCGTCGATCTTTTTTCAATTTCTTCTCGGACTTTCTTGATCTGTTTGTTTATTGGTTCTCCTTCCTTGTATAGATCGTAGGGTGTTACTTGCCCCTCTATAAAAACTCTCTCCTTATTGTCATTTTTCAATAGAATTTCTTTCGACTTTTTGTAACGATCATCATTAATGATTCTTTCAGCTGCTTGTCTACTGTTAACGTACGTGTTTTCTTCATGCCACATTGCTTTAACTGCTCTCTTTTCTTTTAATCGCCAAGTTGGTAACAACATCGGTATAAAGATTGTCGGCGGTGGCGTACATTTCAAGATTGTCGTCATCGTTTTTTCCTCTATGGCTTTGTAAGTGCCTTGCATCTCTGCCGTTGTGGCCATTCCGAATGTCGCAGGATAATTATTTTTAGACTTTTTAATGTTCTCCCAAAAAGTATCCGTTAGACCATTTTTCATCAGATTTTGTGCAGTCTCAGGCTTTATTACTATCTTAGAAGTTATACATTCTATGTCCACTGCAATTTGATTTTGCGGTTCCAACAATTCATCGATCTCCTGCCTTGTAAAAGCTTTGGTACACAATACTTTAATTAACGATTTGGTTTCTCTTTCGTACACTTCCCCAAATATTCGTTGTACTATGTTATTTTTTCGCTCTCTTTGCACAGTAATTTCTACTAGCAATCTTTCATCGTCTGTGTCGACCCATGATAACTCACTGGGCTCTTGTTCGCCCCATTTCTCTAAATTTACTTTATCAATTACTCTCTGCGTTTTTGGTGTCAGAGCTATATAAGTAGATTGTATCATCTTCTGTTCGATAAGAATTAGTGCTGTATTCTTTCTCTTCCTATTTTTGTCATGCTCTCTCTCTCTTCAATTCTTGACTTTTCTCCTCATTGTTTCCGAACGTTTTATAATCTTGGTGTACGCACACTGAGGATAATTTTTCAGATATTTCCTTACTTCTTTCGTGATTACCTCGTGAATTTTCTTTTCTTCCACCAATTTTATCGTTTGTAACGTTTCGGCGTGTTCCCTTCTAATCAAATTTCGAGTTGTTAACCACGGTTGATATTTAAGTGCTCTAAGTTTCGTGTTCGAAGTCGCACCCCACATATACTTCTTTGTTTCATCAGTTAGAATTTCGATCTCACTGGGACAAATACCTGTTTTGTTTGCTAATTCGATTATACTCGGTCTTCCCAGTGTGTGTTGCTGCATTAATAATCTCGTAAAATGTTTCTCTAATCTTTGTTGTACCTTTTTCGTGGGGGATAGCAGTAGTATCTCCTCTTTTTGTAGCCATCGTTGCTTAATGTTTGTTGGCATCGGTACTCCTATTGTGGAGAACTTCTTCTGTCCAGCCACTCGTCTCCTCTCCTTTCTCATAATTGGCATTACTCCGTCGTCATACCCTTTTATTGGGAAGGACAGCAGCAGCACTACTTCTTACTCTTCGTCTCTTATTACGATGTTGAATTCTCCGATCGTTTTTCATGCCCTTTATTTTGCAATGTTGATTTCATCAAACATATGAGTTTTAGTTTTTCTTGTTGCGCTCATTTAGTGTCCTCGTCTCACGTCCTATATTCGACCATCGGTCTTCTTATGATTTCTCCTTGTTGGTCACCTCCTCAATATCATCGGCAATCATTGTGTTTGTTTCATATTTCCTAAATTCAGTTACTAAATTAATATCCCATATTTCTGGGTCATATTTCAATTTATTTTTTACTGCCCTCTGGGGCATTACTCTTCTTTCAACTTCGAGTTCCCCTTTCTCAGGTCTATATTCTTCTTGAAATTCTTCTTCATGCACACTATCCAAATCGTCCATTTCAGCATATGTACCATCATCAACCTGTACAATTTTAAACTCTGCATTTTTGTCGAGAGTTACTTGTTCTATGTTTACCATTGCACATTTTAAATTTTGAAAATGTAATATTCGTCCGTCATTCAACTTATAATTATTATTGGGTAGTGTTTGTATAACTGTGAATGGCCCTGACCACTGTGTTTTAAGTTTTCTTACCTGGTTCACGTCTTGTGTTCTCATTAAGGTGTACGCGTAAACCTTATCCCCTACCCTGTGTGGTTCACCATATATCTTTTTGTTAAAGTGTCTTTCTTGCCTTATCGCTGATTTCTTCGTGTTATGACACATAGCTTCGTGGATTCCAGTTATCTGATCTTTTAAATTTCTTATGTACTCACTATCTGGCTTTGCAGAGTACGTATGATATTGCATCAATATTGGCGTTGCCGCTTCTCTACCATACATAGCCTTATATGG
>CABFPE010000350.1:702646-713060 GCA_900660155.1 Hofstenia miamia | reverse complement strand
CTTATCTTTCAATCGCCAAGTTGGTAGCAGCATCGGTATGAAGATTGTCGGTGGTGGCGCACATTTCAATATTGTTGTCATTGTTTTTTCCTCTATGGCCTCGTATGTGCCTTGCATTTCTGCCGTCGTGGCCATGCCAAATGTCGCCAGATAATTATTCTTGGACTTTTTAATATTCTCCCAGAAAGTATCTGTTAGACCATTCTTCATCAAGTTCTGGGCAGTCTCAGGCCTTATTACTATCTTCGACGTAATGCATTCTATGTCCACTGCAATCTGGTTTTGTGGTTCTAATAGTTCGTCAATTTCTTGCCTTGTGAATGCTTCGGTACACAGAACTTAATGATTTGGTTTCTCTTTCATACACTTCGCCAAATATTATTTGTACAATATTATTTGTTCTTTCTCGTCATACCGTGATCTCTACCAGTAGTCTTTCATCGTCTGTATCAACCCATGATAGTTCGCTGGGCTCCTGTTCACCCCATTTCTCTATATTGACTTTATCAATTACTCGCTGCGTATTTGGAGTTAAGGCTATGTCGGTAGATTGTAAGAGTTTTTCTTCCAGTAACATCTCTTCTTTGCTTTTACTTACCATTTCAATAATCTCGATGGGGCAATTTTTTCCTTCCTTCCACATGGTTTCTGAACGTTTGATAATTTTGGTATAAGCACACTGAGGGTAATTTTTCAGATATTTTCTTATCTCTTTTGTGATTACCTCATGAATTTTCTTTTCTTCCACCATNGTTTTTCTTCCAGTAACAGCTCTTGTTTACTTTTGCTTACCATTTCAATAATCTCGATGGGGCAATTTTTTCCTTCCTTCCGCATGGTTTCTGAACGTTTGATAATTTTGGTATAAGCACACTGAGGATAATTTTTCAGATATTTTCTTATCTCTTTTGTGATTACCTCATGAATTTTCTTTTCTTCCACCATTTTTATTGTCTGTAACGTTTCCGCATGCTCTCTTCTGATTAAATTTCGAGTTGTTAGCCATGGTTGGCTTTTAAGTGCTCTTAGTTTTCTGTTAGAAGTCACGCCCCACATATATTTCTTTGTTTCATCAGTTAAAATTTCAATATCACTTGGACAGATCCCTGTTTTATTTGCTAACTCGATTATGCTGGGTCTTCCCAATGTGTGTTGNGACAAGTACCTGCTAATCTTTCTTGTTGACAGTTTTTCCCTCGCTTTAATATTTCTGCTAATTTTACGCAACGTCAGCTTTAATTTGACTATGCTGTTTGACCATCTTTTGTTTTGTCAAATACCGTCGAGTATAATTTTAAGTATTAATTGCACAAAACATTTACAAAGTGAAAATAATCAATCCTATCATGATTTACAATTTAATCATTATAATCAATAATAATTTTAGTCTTTGTTTCTTCATTCTTTTTCTCTTATCTTGACCAATCATGATAGTCTTGATAGATTATGTCATACTCCCCCTCCAGCATAGCTAATTAAGGATGACCACTCTCTCTCCATGTACCATTTCAGCCGCCTTCTTGATTATCTCGCCTCATCTTTAGTGATTTTTAGCACTACGTCTTTCTCTGTTGTTAGCATTTTCTTGTGTCTCAAGAACGACGGGTTCTTTAGCGATTTAGCTATTGTACACATACTACGTAATTCGTTTAATTTCTCGTTGAATATGTCGTAATGTTTTCTGTAAAGTTTCATGCCCTTTATGGCTATCATCAACGTCATAATCGCATCTATTCTACTGGTGTGCGCCAAGTCTGGATGGATNGACCCATGATAGTTCACTGGGCTCCTGTTCACCCCATTTCTCTAGATTGACTTTATCAATTACTAGTTGCATATTTGGAGTTAAGGCTATGTCGGTAGATTGTAAGAGTTTTTCTTCCAGTAAAATTTCTTCTTTACTTTTACTTACCATCTCAATAATCTCGATGGGGCAATTTTTTCCTTCTTTCCGCATGGTTTCTGAACGTTTGATAATTTTGGTATAAGCACACTGAGGGTAATTTTTCAGATATTTTCTTATCTCTTTTGTGATTACCTCATGAATTTTCTTTTCTTCCATCATCTTTATTGTCTGTAACGTTTCCACATGCTCTCTTCTGATCAAATTTCGAGTTGTTAGCCACAGTTGGCTTTTAAGTGCTCTTAGTTTCGTGTTAGAAGTCGCGCCCCACATATATTTCTTTGTTTCATCAGTTAAAATTTCGATCTCACTTGGACAGATCCCTGTTTTATTCGCTAACTCGATTATGCTGGGTCTTCCCAATGTGTGTTGCTGTACCAGCAATCTTGTGAAATGTTTTTCAAATCTCTGCTGTACCTTTTTTGTGGGAGACAGCAGTAAAATCTCTACATTCTGCAATAGCCATTGTTTAATATTTGTAGGAATCGGTGCCACAGCTATTTCAAATTTTTTCTGTCGAGCTATCTGTCTCCGCTCCTTTCTCATCATCGGCAGTACCAACTTATCGTTATACATTAATGCAATCGCTAGTACCCAAATAGCTGTTCTTGCTCTGATCTCAGGGGCATTAATTTCTTCAAACATTTGCATTTTAAAGTTTCTTTTGGCCTCCATCTCGTACGCTCTCCTGATTTCGTATAATGTAGCTTCCGTACTTTTGTGATACTTTCTAGTTGGCGATCTTATGTCTATCAATGGCCACTCTTCATGTGTAGGATTTTCTGCTTTAATTTCCAAATGCTCAGGAGTTTGGTTCATGCTGCACTTCAGAAACAGATTTCCAGTCTCTTCCAAATTTTCAGTTATTCTCAGCAATTCCATAGTGCATGTTTGGTAGTACATATCAATTGCAATTTTAGGTTCTACCATGATTCTCTCCACTGGTGCTATTTCGTTAATTTGTAAGTCCACTTTTATCAGTTCAGATATTTTTCTTGTACTGCTATCCAACATAAACAAATTATCTAGTTTAATTTCCAACTCTTTTATACATTTCGGCAAGTCCTCTGATTTCTGTGTTACAACTATTATTACCCTCGTCTTGTATGTTTTAGCTATTTTCAGAGTTTCTTCAATGTTATTTTGGAGTCTTCTTGATGCTATTTCAGTGTCCTTTACAAAATAGACTATCGTGAGATGGTTCTTATCGAGGTTTACTTGTTCACATTCGTTTATAATCTTGTCTTTGTTTTTGGTTAGCTTCTGTACGTCCTTCATCGTGAACTGTTCATCAAACGTAATATGGACTGTACTTTTGAAGTATGGTCTGTTAAATTGTTCCTTCATATCCCCTGTGTATGCTATTATCGTATTGCAGGTTGGATGATTCTTCTTATCTATAACTATTGGAATTGCGTAACTTTCATTTTCTTTGGTGGAAGTGCTGTGTCGTATTAACCTTTTAGTTTCTGGCAACAGATTATCGTAGGAGTTATATCTCATCTTTCTGTTTGCTATAAAATAGGGATGTATTCTATCTTGTCCTATTTTTGTCATATGGCTCTCCCTTTCTTCAGATCGTGATGATTTTGTTGTTGTTGATGCCTGTCTGTACGAAAAAATTCCTGAGCTCATTGTTGTGGGGATTGAACTGGTTGACGGTATCTGTGAGGTATCCATATCAGAGTCATCACTTATCGGTTGTATGTCCCAATCCATAGCTACTGGAGTTCCTTCCTCGCCACCCTTTAGTTGGCTTTGAGTACTCGTGGTTGCTGTTTCCTCGCCGCCCTTTAATTGGCTTTGAGTACTTATTGATGATATTTCCTCTTTGCCCTTTAATTGGCATCGAGTACTATCAGATGTCGAAGGGGAGTGTGCATAATTTGGTGTTGCCAACCTCACGCCCTTTAATTGGCGATCAGTATCTTGTCGATGGCCCTCATTTACCCGCCTGCCCGTTATTTGACATTTGGTAGAGGGTGATTTTTCCTTGATCGTCTCCATCCTCATACCCTTTAATCGGTAATCAGATTGAGGAGACCTCCTCCTTATTCGTCGCCATTTGTTGGTAGGTGTCATCTGCTCCGTCGTCATACCCTTTAATTGGTAATCAGACTGTGGAGCTCTTCTTCTCACTCTTCGTCTCTTATTGCTGAGTGGTGAATTCTCTATCGTCATGCCCTTTATTTGGCAATCAGATTGTGGAGATCTAGTTTTGCTAGTGGAGCTTGCTGATGTTCCCTCTGTCCTCACGTCCTTTAATTGACGATCGGTCTGCGGGGTCCTCCTTCTTCTCACTCTCCTCGATTTCATCGGTGATCATTCCGTTCGTTTCATCTTTCCTAAATTCAGTTACTAAATTAATATCCCATATCTCTGGGTCATATTTCATTTTATTTTTCACTGCCCTCTGGGGCATTATTCTTCTTTCAATTTCCGATTCATCTTTTTCGGGTCTATATTCATCTTGAAATTCTTCTTCATGAACACTATCCAGATCGTCCATTTCAGCATATGTACCATCGTCAACCTGTACAATTTTAAACTCTGCATTTTTATCAAGGGTTACTTGTTCTATATTTACTGTTGCCCATTTTAAGTTTTGGAAGTGTAATATTCGTCCGTCATTCAATTTATAATTATTATTGGGTAGTGTGTGTGTTACAGTGAATGGCCCTGACCACTGTGTTTTAAGTTTCCTTACTTGATTCACGTCTTGTGTTCTCATTAGAGTATACGTGTAAACCTTGTCCCCTACCCTGTGTGGTTCACCATATATCTTTTTGTTGAAGTTTCTTTCTTGCCTTATTGCCGATTTCTTTATGTTATGGCACATCGCTTCGTGGATTCCAGTTATCTGATCTTTTAATTTTCTTATATACTCGTGATCTGGCTTTTCAGAGTATGCATGATATTGCATTGATACCGGCGTTGCCGCTTCTCTCCCGTACATGGCTTTATATGGGGTCATTCCTGTCGTGGAGTGTACTGATGTATTGTAGAAGTATTTGACTATTTCCAATACTTCTCTCCAATCTCTCCCTCTGATTCTTGAAGTTAGTACTCTTATCAATTTTTTCATTGTTCTATTCAATATAACCGTCTAAGTGTAAACCCTGTTAAATCATCAATCGTCATGTAGCATAATGAATGGAATAAATAACTTGAGTTCATCGATAGTATAATTGACATGTAAAACCTACAGGCTGCAATAACAATATTAGACAAGCAATGACAATTAGGAAAGCTATAACGGTAAAAAACTCCTATACCTATCCGTAACCTAAGAGCACACCAGGTAACTACAGCTGTCGCCCTCCCCGCTGTGGAATAGCTATTAGGAGGCTGCTCCAGCATACCTTTAACTGGATGTGGGAACCAAGTCCACATGAACAATTTCGTTGGGTGCTGTTGCCATAATTTTCTCAAGCAGAGCAATTTGTACCGGGAAATGACTCTTATTATTTATAAGACATGTATTACATTTGTTAATAACATCTTCCACCGTTCTTCGAATGCTTGTCGTTATAAACCAAGCATTAAAGGTATTCTCCGTTTGTATTATACCTAAATGTCCATTTTCATGTATCTTCTGAACTAATTCCCTTTTGTAATATTCGGGGATCGCTATTCTTAGCGTCTTTCCTTCTATATACAAAAGTCCATTTCTGTTTAATTTCCACTTATATCTCTGAAAGTAACTTTTAGCCTCTTTTCCCAGTGACCACTCATCATTTTTCATTTTGTCTCTTATGTCTTTCAATATGATATCGATTTTTTGTTTTTCAATAATATCTTTTTCGGATATTTCTTCCTTAATTATTATTGGCATTATCGCATTACCTTTCTTATCCGTATTAATTTCAGGTAGTTCGACGTATTTGTTATGTGACATGAACTGAAACTTTTTCTTTTCGCCATCCACCTTCTCCATATCTCTCTGATATTCTGGCAACACTGTCCAAAAATCTGCATTCTTATGTAACGTTCCTTTTCGATGTTCTATGTTAAATTTAAATTCATTTAAATATTCGATCCATTGTGATACAATTGACGACTTATCGCCTGAAAACTTTTTAAGCCACGCTAATCCACTGTTATCAGTTCTCACTTTAAACGTTTGTCCTATTAAAAAGTAACGGAATTTCTTTATACTTTCGACCAGCGCCAACATTTCTAATTTCGTTGAACCATAATTTTCCTCACTCTGTTTTAGTTTCCGACTAAAAAATTGTATGGGCACTTCTTTGCCATCCTTGATCTGGCCCAAGCACGCCCCTATAGCGACGTTACTTGCGTCACAGTCAAGAATAAACTCTTTATCATAGTCCGGTGTATTCAGTGATGGCATCTTACTTAATTCATCTTTTATATTAGCTAACTGATCTTGTTCTCTCCAAGTCCATTCGAAAACTTTATTCTTTTTCAACAATTCTGTCATCCTACCAGTTTTATGAGCCACATTAGATATAAATGAACCATAATAGTTAATAAAACCCATAATCCGCTGTAAATCCTTTTTTGTTTTCAGACTACTAATATTTTGGATCATCTCTCTTGCATTATTCTTCATTCGTATTTCACCTTTTCGGATTTGTCTCCCCAGGAATACGACTTGTTCTTTTAAAATTTCGCATTTCTTTCCATTAACCCGTAGACCTGCTTTGTACAGGATGTTCAGCGTTCTATCCAGCTTTTCAAAGTGTTCTTCGATTGTGTCACTTGCTATCAATATGTCATCTATATATGCACTTATCCCTTTTTCAATTTGTCTATTGTTCTGTTTCAAAACTTTTGTCACATATCTCTGAAATGTAGCTGGTGCGTTACATAACCCAAAGGCCATATACATCCATTCGTACAGTCCATACGGTGTTATAAATGCTGTCTTTTCAATATCCGCAGGCTCCATTGGCACTTGCCAGTATGCTTTGCAAAGATCTATGCATGTATAATACTTATTTTTGCTGGCTTCGTATATAATATCTTCTATCCTTGGGAGTGGATAGGCATCTTTCTTTGTTATATCGTTAAGTTTCCGAAAATCTATGCAGAGTCTGTATTTTTCACCCTGTTTAACAAATACCGTGGGCGCTGCATAAGGACTTTCACTCGACCTAATTATCTTATTGTTGATTAGCTCGTTCAATATTGTGTTATAATGTTCTTTCAGGTGTTCAGGAACTCTTCTGCATGGCAATCTTATTGGTTCCTCCGTCGTGGTTATTATCTTGTGTGTCTCACCGACCGCTTTTCCCACACTAATTTCTCCATAGTTAAATATTCTTGCGTGTCTTTTGAGTATTACTACCAATTGCTTCCTTTCTTCTGTGCTTAAGTGTTGATACTCTTCTTCTTTTATTTCTGGTATTTGATAATCCTCATTTTCTTCCTGTATCATATTAATCGCCTTGTTCACTGTCGTTTTCTCGGCTTTGATTTGTTTTCCTTTTAACCTTAACGTATCCTTCTTTATATTGACCACATGATTAGTTGCGTTTAACATTGGTATCATTCCTCTGCCGTTTTTTACTACACACAAACTTGATGGTATAGAGACCTTTTTCATGTTTATGCCTTTTTGGTCATATATCATAACCTCAGCCATCACATAATTCTCCGTTTCTATCTGGCACATCTTCCAATTATTAGGTAAAATCTTTACATCTTCTGTTAGTCGGAATTCTATAATTTGCGTCCCTTGCTCTTCTTCGCAAGTTGTTATCACTTCTTCTTGAACCGATATAGTTTTGTTGGTGTAGTCAATGATACATTTGTTATTTATCAAAAAATCATTTCCCAGTATAACTTCGTAGGGGAGCGCATTTTTCTCTGTATCTATTACCGTAAAATGTTTGAAAAACGTAGTGTTAGCTATCCTTATTGGTACTTCCGATAACTTTCCTTTGGTATCAATGTAATCTCCCGAAGCATTGAGTAGTCTGCTTTTTTCGCTTTCCAATTTTCTGTTATCAATTCCTATCTTTGCCGCACATTCATCAGTAATAATCGATATTACTGCTCCCGTATCTATAGTTGCTTTGACCATCACTCCGTTTATTACAACTGTGATTGTATTAGTCTTTATTAGGTCTGTTACAATTAACACGGGCGCACGTTTTACTGGAGGCGGCGCTCCCTCTAGTTTAAAGTGTCCTCTTTTGTTTCTTCTGTTTGTTCCAATTCGTCTTCCTCTTCTAACAAGTCTTCGTCCTCGAAGTATGCTTCTTCCTCTTCGATAAAATTAATTTGTCTTTTACAGTATTTCTTCGTGTGACCTTTCTTTCCACACGCCTGACATTTTAGATCCTTTCTATTTATCCGTTTCACCATACCGTCTTTCAATTTTATTTTGATAATTTCGTCCTTTAATTTCCCATCATCGTCTTTTTTAGTTTTGTTTGTTCCACTTACTATTGTTGGTGTCACTCTCATTGTTGACGATTTCTCATTAATTCGAGCATTGTTTTCCATCATAACTTGTATTCCCAGACCTTTCCTTATCATTCTCTCCAAGGAATCATCTGCGTCGCACTTAATTTCGAATTGTTGCCGGATCGGTTCTGGTAACCCTTTACATATATGAGAAAACAGATCATATTTAGAATATGTACTCTCTCTCGAACTAAGTTTCAACAGTCTTTCAACCTGTGACATATAATTGCGTAAATCTTCACGTTTGTTCATTTTTAAACTATTTAACAGCATTCGATATTGGCTTTTAAAGCTCTCATCATCATAATATCGTTGGTACTCTCCAATCAATTTTTTATACTCTGATTTAGTTTCTAAATCCAATACTAAATAGTGCTGGTAAGCTGCTCCTCCTAGATATAAAGGGAATCGCGCCGCTGCTTGTTTTTGTATGACTTTCCTCTCCTTCATGCTCATCTCGAACATTTGAATCCACTCCTTAAATGTCGGCAAATAGCTGTCCACTCTCCCCGTAAATTTCGGGAGTATTGCTTTACAAGCTGGTGTCTCACTATCTTCTTCTTCCAATAATATTGTTTCCTCATATATCGGCTTTATATCCGTCGTACTCTTGCATTTTTCTTTCACTTGTTTTGTTATGTTTACGACTAACTTTTCAACAAATTCATCTTCTGTCTGACAATTTCTATATATTTCGGATTGTCCTGAATCCTCTATTGGTACACTTTCACTCAATTTTTCGCGTTCTTGCATTATTGTGTTTTTAATAATCTTAACACTGTTTTTCTCTTTCTCTTCTGTTTCCTCATTCGTTAGTGTCGTTAAGCGAATTTTGTCTTTTAACTCATCTATCTGCAGTTGTTTTAAAATATTGTCTTCTCTCAGGTTCACGTTTTCTTCGTGCATCTGAGTGATCATTTTCTTTAGATTCTCGCTCTGCATTTGTATTTCTTTATTTGCCTCTATTAATTTTTCGATTTGTTTCTGGAAGACATTCCTCTGCTCTGTTAATCTAGAGCTAGTGTCTTGCGTGATTTCTTCAATCCGTTTGTCTTTTTCAGCATTCGCTAATTCTATCTCGAACATCCTTTGAGTTAAATTTTCTATTTGTAACATTAACTCGCGTCTTTCGTTATTATTCTCTTCTATTATTCTTCTTAATTCAATTATCGACAGTGTTGCGCCTTCATCCTCTTGCTGCAGTACTGTCTCTGTTGGGGAATTTTGACTCTCAGGGGATGTATTAACAATCGCTGGGGTTGTTTGGTTTTGGGGTGTCCTTTGTGTTTTAGCTCTAGTCCTTTGTTTTTTCTTGAGTTTACCATTTTCATAATTACTAGAGGCAATTGTATAATGGTATCCTTCACCAGTACTATGTACTCACGGTTACTATAGCTTACCATCTTTTTGCTTGTTTCACTTCTTTATCTTGAGTGAGAAGAAACAACTATCTTAACCCACTCATAGTTTCGTAATAGACTCTTGTTCGTACCTTTTCGTACACATTCATTACTCAGTACACCATCTGTTTCTCTCCTTGTGCACACTCTTTTAAGCGCCTGTCATGGTCGCCATGTAGAATCATGTCAACCCACCGTGAGTGTGGTAATGAGAAAAAGCTATTACTTTTCTTAGATTAAACATTAAGCAGAGTTGACACTTTTCCAGTTTCTCTCCTTTCCAATAAGTGTGTGGTTTATTAAACTAATTTAATAAGCCAGAGCCTTTGTAGCTACTTAGCTCAACTTATTTAGATAAAGCAGAGATGTTGGAAGACAGGATTGACACTCAAAAGTAACTGCACCTCTCCAGGAACACATCAGCCAGTCGCATCTTACCAATGGAACTTCCAATGTGAGATAGAGAACAACAACGGAATGGTTATGTGAATAGTGAACTCAGTGTAATGGGATTTGCAACTACTTAAGAATTTAGTGCATTGATTGTTTTTGTTATTACGAACTAACGCAATAAACGAAGTGGTGCAACCGTTCTGCTGTAATAGCTTATTATGAGGCTCTACATTTAATAACCCTACATATAGATAAATAGGTAATAGCCCTTTATACATGT
>CABFPE010000350.1:632150-659965 GCA_900660155.1 Hofstenia miamia | reverse complement strand
CACTTACATTTAATAACAATACATGTAAAGTCATTTATTCAGTCGATTATTGTCAAGTCTCCTACTTTTAGTAATATAGATATAATCCTAGTTGTTGGCCATCCAGCCATTTTGTGAATCTGTTATAATGTACATGTAGTGATTGATAGTCAGACTAAGCAAGAATCGAAAAACTCCTTATCCATAACTTAAGTGCGGTTTCATGACTGGCACAAGGACCCTTTGAATTGCACCCGTGATGGTATCCAGCCACTACTCAACACAACTTGCTTAGCTGAACATTTTAATAAATATCAAACCAGATAAATGATGAAAATAAATTAAAATAAACTCTGAAGAATTTATTGTTCATCAAATTCCATTTAAAATCTAAGCTATTTATTTAAAAAGTTCTAAGTACCTGCTGATTTCAAATTTTGAATTAATCTTCTGCCAACATGGCTGTTCTGATGTAAGCATAAATTCACTTGTTACAATTTGTCTAATTTTCCTTAATCAGCTACACTGTCTTTCTCATAATGTGCAATATTGTAACTTAGTTGCATAATACAAACCGAATAAGATATTTAACTAAATTTTTACAATCACTTTTGATCATATTTAATCACTATTAATCTTTCGACGCTATTCCCTTTTTGTTCACAGCTTATTCCTTTTGTTGATGCTACATTATTGCTAACATCTCTTAGAGTGTACAGTGTCTTTAAACCATTTTTGTTATATAGAGTCTATAATAACATTGCCTTCATGTAGAAGAGTGAGAATTGAAAATCAATTGTGTTTTCAATTAATGCTAATGTACATTAAAGACTTCAATGCCATTTAGCCACATTTGTTATAACATTTGAACCTTCTCTGAGTGGAAGAGTGGAAATTGAAAAATTCTTATGATTTCAAATAATGTTAACATCTCTTAGAGTGTACAATGGCTGTAAACTGTACTTGATATAACATTTGATGGTCTCTATTTTAACACCACCTTCATGCACAAGAGTGAGAATAAAAAATCAATTAGGTTTTCAATTAATGCTAATGTATGTTAGAGACTTCAACACTTTATACCACATAGCAGGGCTTTCTATTGTGTTGATCATTTGTCATTCATCATGAATACAAAATATATGCTATTATGAAACACATAAACCTTTAAATGGTTAAGAAAATTACAATGATAGATAGGATATATTTGAACCATCACATAAAGAGATAAAAATTTAATAATTACAATTAAATGCAGGTGTACATCTGATAATTATACCCAGTAACACTCTAATAATTTGCTAACACAATTAAAACCTGTTTGGATGTCAGCCTTTCATTGCAAAAAAGAAAAGTTCACTTTAAATTTTAGGCATGGAATAATATATAATATAATGAATAAATATTCTAAAATTGTTATCATTACAACCAATTGTTGTGAAAAAAATGTACTCTACATGAATATTAAGTATATAATTCAAACAAAATGATGGTAAAAACAATGGGGATCTATCTGCTCATTCTATTATCAACACAATAATGACAAAAGATTTTAAGAATTTGTTTAGTAGTTTCTAAAATATCATATCAAATAAACTCTTACTACATTAAGCAAATTCTATATGAATATATTTTGACCAAAAACTCCATGTTCTAGTTTACATAGAGCATATAATTGCTAAACAACACAGCTCAAAAAAAAATAGAGTAGCAAAGTTGGTAAAACAAAAAGAAATCAAGGAAAAAATATTCAGCAATTATATAATGAAATAATATTGTATTTTTAAAGTTCTTTGCTCTATTTAATGAATCATGTCTATTGAAAATTAATGTGTTTCAGCTAATCATTTTACATTGTGGTTGACATTGTTTATATTAGAAAACAATTTCTGTCATATTATGTTAAAGAATATGTCAAATTCTTGGTTATTCTGGATGACAAGGGTAAATTGAAGTAAAAGCTTGGTCAATCTAACCATGTTTTACACTCAGCTACAAAATGGATGTTTTTATCATACAGTATGTTTACTGTTGAATTTTACCAAATATGCATTTAAATTTGGGTTTTTATCCAACTTAGCTGAATTGTTAGACCTGGTGAGCTGATACTTTGCATTGATTTCAATTTCAAAATACATGTAAAGCTTGGGCTTTGGTTTAGATCTCAAAATACATCTACACATAGAAACATTGGTATGCTCTTAATCCCCAAAATTTAATGTTTTTGCTCTCATTATTTGTACTAATTTGCAATATTGTAATTAATAATTCTGGTTTCTAACTCTTGTATTTTAATCAAGCACATATTAATATTAGAATTTTTTTAGAAATATTTGACCTAACACTTGATATATGGCTGATATTGTAAAGCTCATACACTTACAAAATATTAGTTTGCAATTTTCTCAAAATTCTTAGCAATCTATCTTTAAAATACTATGTGGCTATATTTTCTATTTGTGAATAATGCACTATTTACAAACATTTGTAAGTTTAGAATGTGATTTCAAAAACTCAAAGATTGACAGCAATACATTTTGGTTTCAAATTGCATCTACACACAAATAACAAGGTGTGACTATACTTTTGTTTTCATAACCCATCTATATTATAATATTTCACATTTAATCAAGTATGTTTTTAAATCACCACTTCAAACTAAATTATATATAATGATTTTTGCAATGATGAATATTTTGTGTAATTGCATGCATTTTAAATTTTCTATTTTTTAAGTAGTAGCTTACTGATACTATAAATTATACACAATGATTTTCAATTTGTTGTACCATTAGGATGATGGTTAAGTGATGTTATAGAACTTGTTTTTCACCTATAAATTATTATTTTGTAATATTCTCAAAATTCTTTTGTGATCTGTCTTCTAAATACCATGCACTTGTATAAATAATATACTATTTACAAGTTTTTGTACATTTTGAAGGGGATCTCTACATGAAGTTTTGACTAGTTTAATTTAATGATTGGAAATCATATCCTGTTAGGGGGAATCAATTGTGTAGCAATATGTCAACTAGAAGAATGGTACATTGCCTGGAAAAATGCATTCTCATTTCTATAGCAACTACACAATACAATGGAAAAGGTATCAAAAAGACTGTGAGTAAGAGTTGTAAGCAAACTAAATTGCAATACATGCAAAATCAACAAAAGATGTAACAGTCAGCAAACATGCACATCCCCCAACAATCTGTATAAACCAAAAAGAAATGCAGAGAAAAGACTGTTGTATAAAACTAATATCATAATAGTGTATTAATGAAAACATGTATATGTATAAATCCTACTAATAGCATCACATGTATAATTTATTCAGAAAATGAAATTGACTTAATCATGTAAGTCTATATTTCGTATGCCTGTAATGTTTAAGTATGGTGAATATTTTCCCATTTTGTATTAGGGCAAAACAAATTAAACACATGGAATGTTTTATGGATAGGAAATATTGGCAAAAATGAATTAATTACAATGATTGCTGATATTAATCATTAGAAAAATATGGAATTTTTTGCAATAAGAAATACCAATGCATTTGAAAAAAACAAAAGAACCAATTGCATTTATCATGTAAGTCTATATTTCATATGCCTGTAATGCTTAAGTATGGTGAATTATTTTCTATTTTGTACATTGGATATTAGCAAAGAATGAATTAATCACATAGAATTTAAGCAATAAAATAGCAGTGCATTTGAAAAATGAGATGTAGCTCTTTGCATGTAATGTATAGACCTATAAAGATAATCTTGTACTACAACCAGAACTCAACCCCTCATTAAAAACATTCTGGTTCTGTATTTTCTGAAACAGGAAGAACTGACAGATTCTAATCTTCTAGATAAAATGTCACTTGCTTATTGCCTATCCAAAGTCAATAAAATCCATCTCATTATTATTCTACAGGATTATGACTATCATAAAGTATTTGGTGCTGAGATCTATAAACTCAAATTTAGTTTGGATAATTTCTTTATAATGAAACCCCAGAACTTTAGTGTCTTGGGCTAACACAACTTCTGTGATTCCACTGCCATAGTTGTACACACAAACTTATATCTCTAGCATATCTGCCCCCAGCATTGTCTAATGGTAGACAAATGTCTCACTGTTGACATCTTGTTACAAGCTCAATCTTATGAACTTATCATAGACAAAGGAGGTCTATCCAACATCACCAATATCCATGTTTCATTTGCATTTAGCTTTCTATCAACCCCCTCAACAAAGTAAACAACATTTGGACAACTATAAAGCTTATCACTCAACTGACAATACCTGACCTGCAATCTCAATAAGTTCACCCTCTGCTACCTACCACTACTACTCACCAACATACAGCAATCCCTCAATACACAAGACCAAATTGATTTCCAAAAAAGGATTTTTGAAGAAACAAGAGCAATTTATTGCACCATTAAATCACCTCTATTGTAGAGTCACTCAGGGCCTTTGTTTATTTTTATTATTTGATTTTAGGCACTCTCCAATTAATTTGGTGCTATTTAGTATCTTTAATTTAGTGATTTTGTTAATTTGTAATCTTTTTGAACTTAAGTTTCAAATCTAGTAATTGTCCCCTCAAGCTATAGATTATGTGTAATTGCTTGTTTAATTTGCAAGGGAAACAAGCTAACTTTTGTAAAATGGTAAATATTTACCTTTTCTTGTAATAAATAGGGAACTCAATGTTATCAAACATCAAATAAATTTTGTTCTCACTGGATAATGTTTGCTCTTTCATTATTTTATTATCTACTAGCCTTTTTAGCTTTGGTATGAATTTTATAATAATGCAATTGTATGATCTGGTGATAATGTGGGAGGAACTCCACTGTGTCTGGGGTGATAACTTGCTCCTTGACAGATGTGAGCCCATATTGTGGTCACTCTAGGCTATGTACAGGCATAGGAAATAAAAGAACTACTACATCTATTGATTGAACATGCACATACTATCACACAATGTGAATATACTATGCCTTTGGCATACATGAATACATGGTAATTACACATTATTTAATATCTTTATTACATGAGCTGAGATGATAAACACAGAGCTAAATTTGTTTTATTGAGCTAGAAATTACAGCATGATATACACAATTAGTACCTTGGATTGTAAGGATGGATTCTAATGACTTGGCTTTGACAAGATGCCATGTGAATTGGTCACTACTTGAAATGCCATCTTGGAATTACTTTTTCTACAATGAAATTGGCAAACTACTGATCTTTATTTGTTTTGTAAGAGAATGGGTTGCTCTCAGCAGTGGTAATCTTCTGCAACCTTTGTACCACTTGAGCTGCTAGACATACCCCACAATTCTACACTATGTCTAATATCTATTTATCTAACAGAGGATCAATCACTAGTGTTTCCCATCTCATATAGAACAAGAGAACAACTCCCTAAAAGCAAATCCCATGAGCTAGCCATTGTACATATCTCTGCCAAGCTGAAGAATTGGCTACTTTATGGCAAATCTCTAATGATGTCTCCACCAGGAAAGAATATAAAATCTACCATCTTTTTCAAAGAAATTTTTTTCACAAATAATAAACAAGGAAAATTTGCTAGGCACTCTATCAATTATGTTAATCAGTAACAAATTAGCTATCACAGCCAATGATGTACATTTTGTATCTGATACTTACTGAAAATACATACTAAGATGCCCACTCCACCTACAAAATAGAATTACCCACTCAATCAACAAATTAGAAAAATGTCTTTTGGTTATAAAAAATGACATTCTATTTAAATATCACAATCATCACTACCCTGAGTGTTTCTACAATCAACTGACAACCAGTATCAAATACAAAAAAGATGGAATAAACACATTCCTATCAAAATCTTGGAATTTTAGGAGCAATTGCCACAGCAGCTGCAGATTTATGAAACTAACCTTACTTCAACTGATACAATTCTAATGTCAGAACATCAATTAGAAATCAATGAAAGCAATATGAGAAAATTAGTCATTGATAACACTCCTCCCAAGCTAGAGTGGATCAAAACAGACATCACAAACTATCAGGTCCATGATACAAAAGCAGAGCCTGTCAATGCTACAATAGTAGAAAGACAATTCACAATTTCTAAAGATTCTCTATCTATAATGAAAATCTTGATCACCAAATCTTGGGCCAAACCTTATATTGCCCTCATGGTAGAACCTCATCTTCAAATAGTGTTAGATGTCAATTGCACAATATCAAAATTCCACATCTCAGAAACAAATATAGAGCACTTCCATCCACATTTCTGCTCAGATTCCCTATGGGAGCACTTAGTTCAAAGACAGGTGAACTATCCTGTTTCCATAGGAATTGTCTGAATTGAGATAACACCTACAATCTATCACTTGAAGAATGCATAGAAACAGAAAACAATTACTGCATTCCATCTCCATTAGTACAGCCAGCTTGGTGTCAAAACACAAGAAGAAGCATGGAATCAACATTGTATTAAATAAAAATTAGCAATACATTACCAATCTCAGCAATCTTATAAAAACATTAAACTCAGATTGCTACAAACAAAGGAAGTTGAAACTGATATGTGAGGAAAATGTGTTGCAACTCTATGCAGATGGTCATGTACCACTGGAACATATCTACAGCTAGAATACATAAAATCAAGCATTGAAAAACTACCTACAAAATTGTTAATCCTATTTTCAGTCATAGCAAACCTGATGTGGTGTAACTTCATACAAGAGACAATGAAATATTATGACATTTCAAAACTTCTGGAAATTATCACAATGATGAGTGCAAACATATCTGATTATGAAAAAATAGCAATATCTCAATCTATTTCAATGAAGCAAAAAACTATTTGAATCTCTTAAGTTTCTACATGTTCTCTATCCTGAAACATTACTGAAGAAGAAACACATGTATCAGACATAGATGCCATAATAATGCTACTCATTGCTTTCAAATGCTTACACCTCTACATAAAATTCTACAGCATCTGCACAAGGAAGCTCAACAATTTATGAAATTCAATGCTGATCACAACCTGCCTTAACAAACCAAAGTTCTACAATATTGTGAAAAATATCAGTATGCAACTTGAAGCAATCTGCTATGCAACTAATTGCATACAACATTCTGATTTGCTATCTTGGAATGATCCCAGAGTGATCACTCTTGTACAACAGGCACAAGCCTTATTGGAGCCTAACTCATTGGAACAAGTGGAGTAAAAAATAGCCCCATTTATGGGGGGGCACAATGTGGCATAATGGAATTTCAGCTGAAATTCCACAATTGTTATTTCAGAATTAAGAATTCATAATTTCTATATTTCCTCAATTGCTGCTGTTCAATATGTTTGTATTAATGTAGCATCATCCAAAAGATAAAACAGAAATAAGCTGCAAAATGTCGCAGAAGAACTAAGATCACAAAAGAAGTGATTAAAAAATATTATGATTAAATCAAGTGTGATTATTTCAGTTTGATTTTGTATATTGCAACCAAGAAAATAACATGTGTCGAAAAAGAGATAATTGTATCTGTCGATAAAACGTTTTCGACAAATTGTCGCTTACATCATTTTTAGCCGCCATCTTGGCAGATGTTTAAATTTAAATCGACAGGTACTTCTCTTCAACTTACTATAAATACGATTAAAACTATTGTAAGCATTGATAAAGAATTTTACTTCAAATTCTATTTATTTCATCTTATTAACAGTTTGATTATTAATACAATGTCGAGCTAATTGAGTGGTGTTTAGTAGTGGTCTGTATCCATCACAGGGAACGATTCAAGGGTCTCTGTGCCAGATCACGAAAGTGCACTTAAGTTAGGTGTAGGGGTTTTCTCTTGATTAGCCGACTAGCATTTCCAACTACATGTATTAGATAATTAACTTTCAACAAATGGTTGGATAACCAAACCTTAGGGATTACATTAATATATTTTCAGATCCAAATTAAGTGACCTATAATCGACTGATAATGACCTTACATGTAGTAATTATAAATGTAAGTTAGGAAGTTGTTCGATATTTGTTTATTTAATAAAGCCAATATATTTTGGTAATGGCTACATGTGATATTGAATGAACAACTAGTAACAGTGTCCAGTTGCAAACAGATACAACACTTTCACACAATAGAGATTAAGTTGAGTTGTGTCATGTCTTGAGTAAGCACTGAGCTAATGTAGGGTACACATAAGCTATCTTGATTGAGCTGAGAAGTGGCACTCAAGCATGGCAAGGAACTGTGAAATTGGATGTGGAGATCTGCTTCAGGCAGATGCCCACTGAAAGATCAATGCAGAGGTTACCGCTTTGGTTCGTCACCTAAAAAGTGAATAGTTAATTGTGATTACGTAATGTAATATAGGAAACTAAACAAGCAGTAACATTCAGTAAATCCTTACTCGCAATAACACAGTCAACGTTACAAAATAACAATGAGTCAACAGTGATAAAGCCTGGTAGAGGATATTACATTAAGGAACCTACCTTTGTTGTCTAATATTTGTAATTGTATGTTATTGTATTTTGTTACAACCTATTTTGTTCATATATATATATATATATATATATATATATANCCTTACATGTAGTAATTATAAATGTAAGTTAGGAAGTTGTTTGATATTTGTTTATTTAATAAAGCCAATATATTTTGGTAATGGCTACATGTGATATTGAATGAACAACTAGTAACAGTGTCCAGTTGCAAACAGATACTCTGAAAGATCAATGCAGAGGTTACCGCTTTGGTTCGTCACCTAAAAAGTGAATAGTTAATTGTGATTACGTAATGTAATATAGGAAACTAAACAAGCAGTAACATTCAGTAAATCCTTA
Organism: Hofstenia miamia; assembly: GCA_900660155.1. NCBI lineage: Eukaryota > Metazoa > Xenacoelomorpha > Acoela > Hofsteniidae > Hofstenia > Hofstenia miamia. The sequence goes on along the minus strand of CABFPE010000350.1, from coordinate 651,120 downwards.
CTCCCTTAAATCATGTAATTTAGGTGATATCAATAACCATAATTTACTAAATGGATGAAATGAATAACAACAAAGTCCCAAACTATACACTTAAACAAAGTGGTAGCAAACTACACCACTGTGAGGAAAACAGAATTTTAGAGAAACATAAGTCAAAATAAAACATAAGCAAATTTTATTTTTCATCAACTTAATGAATAATTCAATCATATATATATATTTATAAATATATATATATATATGATTGAATTATTCATTAAGTTGATGAAAAATAAAATTTGCTTATGTTTTATTTTGACTTATGTTTCTCTAAAATTCTGTTTTCCTCACAGTGGTGTAGTTTGCTACCACTTTGTTTAAGTGTATAGTTTGGGACTTTGTTGTTATTCATTTCATCCATTTAGTAAATTATGGTTATTGATATCACCTAAATTACATGATTTAAGGAATGCACTGAGTTTAAGCTACACTTAGCACATATGTTTCAAACACTGCACCCAAGAGCATTTAGGGTTTATTTCTCTCTCTCTTAATAAGGGCTCTAGTCTTATATGACTCTCTCTAACTAGGTACTCTGATTCAAGTCAGCTAATTGTAGCCACTCTCCCCTTCTCAATTTCTTGATTACTTTTTCTTTTGTTAGGAATGGGTACTGCAATTAGCAAGTTATCATCTGTGACATCAACAAATCCATGCTCAATTCAATTCCCTCATTCAATAAGGAATTAGGACTTCAGCTAATTTCATGCTGATGTCACATTATTATTCTAAATCTTGTTTTGAAATTTGTAACACTTAAACTAATGTAAACCTATGTTATCTCAGACTTCTTGGATTGTTGGGAATCCTAATTCCTAGAGTTGTGAAGGAATTTTTCCAACTTGTCTTTGGTAGTTAAAATAGGTTAGGAAGCTTGTTACCTTTGTATGTAGCTGGTTGCAAATAACAAATTACAATTATAAATTTTTATCAACATGTAATTAGTGTATCTAAATAAAGATAGATTCCTATGCATGTTTACATTATAAATTGAATATCCCAGTAAACATACAACTGTTGTAATGATGTTGTTTTTGTATTGGCATTTAATAGGCAATGAATTATTTGAGTGGCATTTATAGTGCAGATTAGTGGCAGGGTATAATTCCATCTATCAAAAAATATTTAAAAATAGGAATAATTTTAGTATTATGACAATTTGAAGATGAATTTTTTGAAAAACTGCATTTTTATGGATAGTTTGTCATTTTATTGTGAAAGGATGTTGTTTTGTAATGTCATTTTAGTGGCACTATTATGTCATTCAGTGACGTCATTATGACAGTTCTATGTTTACTGGGATAGTGTTGAAGTTTTTGAATAATTAATTGATTGTTTATTTTTTTGGCATTCATTTTTTGGAGTCACTTAAGATGAAATGAACTATTATAAAAAACAAATATTAAGTAAATTTTTTATAGTTCCTGTGCAAATATGAAAAATCAAATTTCAATTCTGTTTTGTAAACTGAAAGTCTTATGGATGAGGTCTTACATACACAAAAAAATGTCTTTCAAGCAAATTAAGTAGGGTTAGGTATAATATAATGAAATTCTATTCTTAAAAATAACAAGATGAAAGCTAAAATCTTGCACAAACTCAACTAAATGAAAGTATGCTAAGCTATAGTAATCTAAGCTTTATGTTCTTGTGCATACCTTGAATTTATTGTACCAATGATGGCTGAAGTCTCAAATAAATAAATTTTCAAGGAACTAAATGATGGAACCTATTGGTTGAAATAAAGAAATGAATTATTGTGATCAATTATATATCTTAAGACAAAATTCTACTTATCAAGTTTTGAGAAAGATTGAAATACATTGCTAGAGTCAAATCCCTATAGAAACTTATAGCCAAACAATTATGCTCAGATGTAAATGCTATTATTTTAGGGAAACCACTTCTACATATATTGTAAGATATCAAGTGATGACCCAGATATGTAAATTTGTTGCTGACACAATTAAGAATATATCAGTACCAAGGAGACATAATGTCATGCCTATCAAAGTAGAAGATGTGACATTGTGAACCTCACAGGCAATCAACAGTAATGGACATGTAGAAAAGAATACATGATTACCACAGAAAGTAAACCATAACCCATGTCAATAAGTAAAAATAACAATATCATGTTGAGTTCAAAATCTGATGAAGCATTTTCAAATCATGAATTCAAAATGTTCAACCTAGTACAAATGTCCTTTTTTGGACAACATGTACAAGCAACTTACAAGTTTCAACACCTAATGATAGTGTTTTGTGCCAAATGAATTAACAAAAGGCTTATGAGTGCTGACTTGCTACTCAATGTTTGGTTGAAATATTTACCACTATCCAACTGTTGGGTCAACAGCAATTGGCTCTGGAGGGAACAATAGACCTCAAGTCAAATTTTTATCAAGTCCTGGAATTATGAATTTATGGCAGGGAACTGAAAAAGTGGTTGCACTGGACTTTGGTTGATATCTGACAACATTCAAAATGAAATCCTTGAATTGTTAATGAATGCTATTCTTTGAAAAATTGGGAGGAAAATGGTGAGTTCCTGATATTTTGCTATCTTGCATAAAGAAAGTTGCAGATGAATCTCACTTGGGCAGTTGAGTATGAATGAACTGAAGGCTAAAGAAAATTTTGTTGCTTTATATGCTATGGAAAATGTGATGCACAACATATTGTTGATGCTGTCCTTGATGTACTGCAAAGATTCAATCTTCAAATCACTAAATCAAGAAGTCAGTTTGATGATAGTATACTTCAGATGTGTGTTTTTATATATTGAAAGTCCTTTCTAAGCATTTTAGTAGTAATCTATTTTCATTGAAATAGACATTATAACAGTTAGGTATATTTTTTCATATTTTGTTTAGCCCATAAAATCAACACAAGTAATTAAAAATTAGTGTTTTTAGGAGATATTCAGAAGTTTTTTCAGTTAAAGGAAGATGTCTAGCCTTCAACAACTAGATTGTTACAAACATTAGCAAGACACTCTCAAGTTGTTGTTGTTTTTTATTGCTGTTTTTTTGTAGTTATGTTCTCAAACAAATGATATTTCATATGCCTTCAATATCACATTACATTAAATGTTGATGATTGATTGTATTCTATATTTTGCATTTTAATCTAGTATTCTGCAATTGATTTATATATCACATGTAGAAATTAGAGATTTTTAGAACAAAGCAAAATTTATATTACAATAATTCCAAATGTTGTTAGTTAAAATATAATTATTTGTCTTTGATAAATAAACTGAAGTTCAAAACATTTCAATTTTTACAGTATTTTTGAGTGAATCTTGATATGAGTTCAAGTTTGAGCTTTGATCATTTCTGTTCCAAGTTTTTATGATCAAGTTTTGCAAAGTATATTTAGTTTGAGTTTTTAACATTGTAAGCATTCAAAAACCCTGGGAGGCTTTCTAAAATTGCTTTCATAGAATTGTAATATTACCCCCACAAAAGTTGATAAATCTGTGTTGTAGCAAAATTTATAAGACTAATCCCAGTTGGTTTTTATTGTGTGATTAAAACAAATTCAAAACATGTTTTGCAAACTTAAATTAAAAAGGTTTGACTGCATCACACTAAAAAAATTTTGCTTAGATCTTAGAAGGGAAAATTCAGGTATTGCACTATCCAGAGTGCAGTTAAATTTAATTTAATCAATATCTAACTATTTTATTTCTAACTAGAAACCATTTGCTGTTATAAAACAATTGCTTTAAATTTTATCAAATTCTATTACTACATACTGATTTGTTTTAACTATTCTTGTGATACAAACTCAATCCTAAATAATCTGACATCATCCTCAAAAGTTGAAAAATTTGGTATTTATATCAATTTAATGTGCAGTCATATTTAATTCAAATGGTTATTAGCAATTGTGAAAGCTATCTGGACATGTTTTTAATGAGTGGTTTTCAAATAAAAATAAATAGTTCATTTTCCAGTAAAATTTAATGGTTCACAACTAAGCATGACATTGTAAGCAAACTGATTAAGGTGAGTTTCCTTGGTGCTATTCAAATTCAATGAATAAAATTTGTGTGCTGAATACCAAAAGCAAGAATTGACAGCTACATCACACTAGAAAAACTTTATTAGAAAAATTAGCAAGAAAAGTTGGGAAATTGGTACTCTTTAAAATGTGTATCCTAAGATATTTATTAATTTTGAATTATTCATCTTTCCTAGTTTAGAAATGATACTTTGACATTTCAGATATTATAAGATTGTTTTTATGAGGTTGCATCATATGACAAGTTTAGTTAATTCCATTTTTTAAGCTTTAGGTAATTGAATCTTGATTTTATATCTTTTAGTTATTTGCTGTGCTTATATTATCAATAGCTTAAAATCAAATTATTCATGCTGACTGTTTTCTTCAACTATTGTTGTTAAATATCAAATGCAAACCTAAGCAATTCCAACAACTAGGATTTGAATAAAGCATGAAGAGAGTGATACACTATCAAATTTGTATAAGCAATATTTGGCAAACAAAATGTTTGCAACTGCTTGCCAGTGCATTACTTTTGTCAAACATGCCATCAGACCAGCCATCAAACCTCCCATCAGACAAAATATAATCAAAATAATTTAAATATTTTCAGTCAAACATTTGTCAAACAAGCTAATTATTTAATAATAACATGTATTACAGTTGAAGTAAATTCATTAAGATAAGTAAAATCAGCCTTAAACTTTTCCATTATCTATTCTGTATCAATATTGTTGATTATTTACTTTAGCAAAAGTGGTATATCAAGCTCGCAAGAAAAGTTAAATTCCTTTAAACACAAAGCAGTGATTAATTTTATTAGTTTAATATAAATACTTTTCTTTGACATTGATGTGATGCATGATTTATATAATTAGCATTATCACTAAAATGTTGTTTTGCTTGCTTTGCATGGAGTCGTTAAGTTTACACAAAAAATCTATTAATAGACATGAAGCATCATAAATTTTTTGACAAAAAGTAATTATCACATAAAAATATGAACGTTTAATAACAATATATCAAAAACAGACACTGCAAAAGACATAGTAGGCCTACACCAATTAATGTTGTAGAGTCACTCAGGGCCCCTTTTTAATTTTGATCAATTATCATTTGTACTTGCGCTAAATACTGCCTTAAATTAGTTTAATTAGTTTGTTACGTCACTATGACGTTGTGATTCTTCACTATCTGTGTTTCTACTGCAGTTATTCGAAATTATAATTATCTGTCCTCTCATTTTAGATAAATGTGTAATTGCTCTATAATTTTGCGAGGTAACTCGAATGTGAAATTTGTAAATCGTGAACAGGTAATAATTTTTGATTTGTTATAAATATGTGAGAGACCTGTAGCAAGTGCACAATATAATTTGTCTCACTTCAATTGTGTTTGCTCTTTTTTGATTTATCTATAACGCTAACCCTTTTAGATTCTTCAATGGATTGTTGTGTTATAATTATGGATTGTTGTTATAATTATTGCTTAAGTTCCGGTGACAATTTGGGAGTTACTCCACTGTGATTAGGGCGACAACACGCTTTCTTCCAGTTGGCAGCCCAAATCGTGGTAATGCATTAAGTTATGGCTACGATTAGGTATAGGGAATTAACAACTTTACTCGATCATTTCTATTTGTACATTGCACTTAATAAATTAATAATAATATACTGCTGGTGAATGCTAATGCTGGGCAACTACATGCGATATGTATTATTTATTTACATAGGCTGAGGAAATAAGAACAATTGAGATCTGTTTTAATTGAGCTAGAAATTAATGACTAGAGACACACAAGTAGCACCTTGGCGAGCTTGGATCAATTCAAGGATACCACTTCGGCGTGATGCCATGCGAATTGGTTGCTGTTGAAGGATAATTTTCAGTGAAATATTTTCTGTTTCTTTATTGAACTGGCAAACTACCAATATTCTATTTTTCTGTTGGAATGCAGTTTGCTCTCTACGATGGTAGCCTTTGCAACCTTCTACTTCATAATTGAGTTTCCTAGTACCACTGGAGTAGTCAGAGCTCCCCCGCGATTCTACAATGTAAATTACCAAATTATAACCAAAAAATTCCAGTAGATGTTTGCTGCTTGTCTGATGGCTTATTTGGCAAATATTTCTTGATATTTTCTTAACATGTTTGCAGACTAATTAATATTAATTAATTGTTTGACTTGATGTTTGATAATATATCACCTCCATTATTCCCTGTGTCATGAGTTCATTGCTGTCAACTAGGGTTACACTAAGTAAATTCATTAGTCTAAATTTTATGGGTAGGGATTTTTATTAAATTTGCCTTGCAGATCTTTTTGAAGCCTTGACATGCATTCACTCAAAATTTACACATAAACACTCTATTTACTTTTTCCAATATTATTTTTGGGTAGAATTATATTAAAAATTGAAAATTGTTGTATGCATTGTATTATTATTAAAATTACTTTGTTAAATATTGTAAATGAAAACATTTGAGAGCTATTATTAATTGCTATACAAATTCATTCACTATAATAAAAAAATAATCTAACAATAAACACATTTTACAAGCTTCCCTAACATAAAGAAAAATGTTGAGTGATTCCCAAGGAGGTTCCCTCACCAAAAGGACAAGCTTTCATCAATGAACTGCTTAATCCTCCACAAAAGACTTAGGATTGATTTGAATACATGTTAAGGTAAATACAAAGTACAAACCATTCTTACAATGCAAATCTAAAAAGGTTAATATGTGCAAGACAGGAACTAAGTCTGAACTTATATATTTTATTAAATAAATGACAGCATTGAACTGATTTATAGACAAATTTAAAGCAATAGCTCCTCATTGGATTTTGAAATTCTTACGCATTTTACAATTAAAATTACTGCAGACTTTTCTGTTCCAAAAATACTTAAAATCAAAAGACTAGAGACAGCAGAAATTAAAACACCCTATTGCACTAAAATAATACCATAAGCCATTGGCAAACATCCAAGGCTGACAAAGGACAAGCTAAAAATGCTTTACAGTAGAATTAATCAGATAAAGGTTTGGATAAAATTTGTTTTTTGTTTGATTTTTGTAGTGATGCGAAAAAATTGAAACCCATTTGAATGCAATAGAGCACAGCTTGCAACAGCTGATCAAGTATTTTACAACTTATTTCTTTAAGAATGGCACTAACCAACCATGGTAAAGCAAAAATTTGTTTTGAAAAATCCATATAGAACTGATCAAAAAGGGTGATATCTATAACACTGCAAAAGTAAAAACAGACAAGATAAGTAGCAGGGCATATATGTGTTAGTTGAGCTGATTTCAAATGGAATATGTGCACCTGGTAGAAAAACTTGAATAAATTGCTGCTCAATTTTAATGTTGAGGTACATGGTATGCTAATCCTTAGATTTCTTCCTGCAGAGGAAATTAGGCTTTGAAGTAGCAAGCAAAGTGCACGTAGTGTCTCCAACCAAAACATTTAGGATATTAATATCAAATTAGTAATAATAATAATTTTATAGTAAGGAAATAATTAGGCAGATTCTAAAAGTTATAGTACATTTCATAACATTAATTTTTTTAAGTTTTTAAAATTTTATCACTTTTACTAAAAGCAGGCTGTGAACAAAACTATTTTATTTTAATAACATTTAAGAAATTAATATAATATTCTCAATGCGCCTGTTGCATATAAATTATGATGTTAGTTTCATAAGCTATATAACTTCTACAGAATAATACGTGAACAATTTGAAAAAAGGTTTGTCCACAACTTCAACCAATTTTTTCCAAACTTATTAAATAAAATATTCTTTGATGTTGAGACATCTATGGGCAAGTTTGCCTATATTTAATGGTGTATAGTCGTACAAAAAAGTATTCCTATGTCAAAGAAACGTATAAATTTTCAAAATATTGAAAAATTCTTGTAAAATATTTTTAAACTTTCAATTACTTCAAGTAGTATATGCTATTTTGGCCCCAGATTGATCATTAAATTAACAAATGTGGAGAATGTGCTTATAGCATTACAAAAAACTTAAAAATTTTCAGACTTTTAAGTTAGTAGTGAAAATATTTAGAAATCAATTTATAGATTTTCTTAATATTATTTAAAGGAATTTTAATAAGTTTATGCCGACATAAACACCCGAAGTTCCAAACTCAATATTGAATTTTATTCAAATCATCCCCAATTTCAAATGATTAAATGTTTTAGAATGTGTATCCCTTCATACATGCAACGCGTCATTTTGGAACTACTATTAATATTGAAATTTTTCGTTTTCTGCAGGAGGGAAATGTAGCGTTTACTAAGAAACACATCAATGCTAACATCAAATAAAACTATATTACTAGCACCACTTTGGCTATTATATGTTATGAGTTATTATTTCTTTCCTGAAGATCAATCAAAAATAGGACAAAACCATCAAGCAGATGGTGGCTTTGATACTAAATCACAGCCTGAAAACACCGTTCTAAGAGACACTCTCATTGTCTCTTTGCTTGTGGATTTAATTCTATGTGTTGTATATTTCAGTTGTAAAAAGGTATTCCCCATTTCAATCGCACATCATCTTCAAGACTACATTGAAAATCTCACCAAATTTTTATGTTACTTAATTGCGCGTGGCTTGCATGAGTGGGAATGTTTTACTTACAAATGCAGAAAAGATCATCGTCCTGATTCAACATTACTAGAGGAACTGAAAGAAATAGAGGCGGAGTGTAGACACAATTTAATGATTTCAGCAAAAATAGGTGTGGCTCTGAAAGAATTAGGATATGCAAAAGAAGTAAACAAAGTGGTATCAGATCCGTATTACTGAATGTTTTGTAATTATTGACAAATAACAACAATTTTTTTCGACTTTCAAGTAATTTCTAGCCTTCCACAACGAAGTGTTTCCCAAGAAAAATTAGCTCATTATATAATACGAAGTAAAATAAAGCCTAACTACTATTAGACCTGTATAACAGTTAGCAATAGTTGTCTTAGATTTCCATCACGCCTTGCTCGAATATGAGGCCTCGAAATAAATTGGCTTGGGTTCATCACTTAGTCAATTTATTTTTCATGAGCACTTTAAGTTAAGAAAACTTTAATGGATTTCTATTTAGCCTTAAAATATATTATAAGCAATGTTTTAGTAAATGTGGAGCTATTTTTAATGATACGACAAATAGATTTCAAGGTTTCAATATTTAGGAGCACCCTACTGTAAAATTGATATATCAATGATGCAGCTGGTGCAACCTGAGTAAAATAATAGGTCATGTTGTTTAAAATATTAGGGCATAAGCATAATTGAAAACTACAAAGATCTGGGGAAGTAAATGCGATTTCAGTGATTAACATTGTATCAACATTACTGTGGACCTTCCTTTAGCAGTTTTTCAATTTAGTTGTTATAGTGGTGAGCTTAGGGGGACAGGGGCATTTTGGGGAAAAATTAGAATTTATTGTTTTATAATCTAGTGCTAAGCATATAATATTTGAAATTCAAGTTAGTTAAATATACCATGAAATAACAAAAAAGGCTTTTTAAATGCAATTTCGTCCTAAAGTGAGGATTTGCTAATACTCAGTATATTTTATGCAAACTGCATACCACCACTGATCTCCGCTGCGCTGTACCGGCACAAATATAGGAAAATTTAGAAAACTTTTGTCTTCATTGGTAGCATTTGTGAAAATGCACATTCAATACTATTTGGTAGCCAAATGCAATCATTTACTGGAGAGGCTCACATCTGCTCCAGGAAGAGTTGAACTCCATAGCCACCAGGACTTTGACCCTGTATGACACGTTTATTGTATTAAGGTTAACAATACACTTTGAATTTCAAAACAATTGAATTAGCACTATTGAAGGAGTAAAAGAGATATGCACTAGAAGGTAACAATACAGGCTTAGCATGGAACCGAACTCGATCCGATCAGAATATAAACTACCCGAACCCGACTCATCACGAAATGCTACAAGAATCATACCCTACCCGATGCAGACTTTGATTCATTATATTTAAAGCCTTGGTTCTCTCTTCAATCAAATGGTGATTAACTTTAACCATTTTCTGATAGTGTAATTCTAGTCATTTCATCGGTGTTACTTAGCGTCCTGGACCTTTTCAAAAGGAGTGGTGATTAACATCTAATTTTTTGATCAACTAATCCAAGCTTTGCTGACATTACCCGCGGCCTGTATCCGACCCAAAAACCGAAATCGGGTCGGATTTATCCAGGTACCTGATGTCACTCACTAATATGCACATATAAATCAATACATTACCCATATTATCCGATCAAATTCATAGTGTAGAGCTTAATGGCTTCTATGAGACAAAAGACACCATCAATGGCGTAGAAGAAAATTATTTGTCGTAGTTGGGCCGAGTAATTGGTTTTTGAAATGGGCCGAGTTGGGTCTAAGCTGTATTGGGCTGCGCCAGGCTTGGGCTTAAAAAATCTGTCCAATTCTAACTATATTAGCCATCACATAAAGATTAAATTGTAAAGCAACCAAAAACATTTTTCTGTATAAATTTTTAAATGAAAGAGCAGAAAAAGCACAGAGAAGCTAGTGGAATGCCTTAGTTGCAGCAAACACCGCTAAAATGTAATGATACTAATATAATTCTTCATTAAAAAATTCTCATTTAAGATGCACTATAGGCAACTTGCAATGCTAATATCAACTCTTATAGAGCAATACCTTTGGCATAGCAATAATAGGGTATAGAATTAATTAATATTGCTTTTATATAATTTAAAATGTGTAATCCAATTTAGTATAAAATTTCAATGAAAAGCAAAATTCAAAATTTATATTAAAATATAAAATTAAATTTGAAAAAATGAATTTTCCTATCACGGATTTAATAAACCCACTACAATTTTTTTAATGTATTGGAATATAAATTTTGGGTTTCTTCTTTAATTGATCATTGTTTAGGCTATTTTTGTTTGATCGCCTTAGCTGCAATTTTGAAGTAAATTTTATCTTGTTGTTTGAAACAACTTCATTCCCAATTGATAGTGACATTGCAAAATTGTGATTTTTAGATTTGGACATAATAAAATAGGGTGGTAATACCATAAAAAAGCTTACACATAAGCAAAGAAATGAATTTATTGGAGCTTTGGCAGAGCAATTATCATAATCAAAGTCACGCCAATCAGAAACAGTGGACAATTTCAGATAGATGCACTTTGGACGAAAACTAAAATTCTTATAAAAATTCGGATCACATCGGATCCGGATCATGAAATTTGTTGGCTCTCTGTGTGTCATCAGCATATTGGTAAATTTCGGAATTACTAACTTCATTTATAACATTTGCATAAAGAGCAAATATAATCGGTCTTAAAACTGTTATCTCAGGTACTCCTGCTAGAGTGTGACAATATGAGGTAAGCATGGATAAGAAACGAATCTGATCCAAATATTTACTTCCCGAAACCGAACTGACCCGAAAATTTAATATCCGAACCCGACCTGACCCGAAATGTTGAATTTGATTTGAGGTTAATGTAACTCTGTCCAATCAAATGATCATTAACATTGAATCATTTTCTGATTGTGGAAATAGCAATTTATTGGTAGTACTTAATGTATTGGATCTTGCTCAAAACAATCGGTGATTAACCTCAGTACCCGAATCCTACCCGAGTCGACAATTTGATATAGGAATCCGACACGACCTGAAATCCGAAATTGGATCGAGCTTAGCCGGGTACTCGATATTACTCTCTAACCCCTTCTTTAGTTTAGAGCTGGGCGTTAGCCGGCGCCGCCGACATATTTTATGTCTGCCAGCCGCCGGAAAATTTAGATGGCTGAGTCGATTGATAACTAAAAGCATATCAAAACAAACGAAATGTATCATAAAAAGGAAACTGTATTTAATGTCCTTGATGTGGTAGTGACGTTTAACTTTGATTAGGTTATATCATATTTATCAGATTGCCTGTAAGTGCATGATGAACATTTTTTCAGATAGTTTCACAATACTGTTTGCATCATATGCGTTTTACAGGGCTATGGGCCTCCTAGGATTTCTATTTGTAGTATTATAAAGTTTAATCCAGTTGTATAGATGTCGCTCAGACCTTATGGCGTCTGCGCAATAGTAGTCGGCTGACGGCAGCGCCCACCTCTACTTCAGTTGTTGCATAGTCAGACTTTTTTCATCTAAAACTACACGCTGTGTTTAAGATCTGAAGAAGTTTATATTTAAAATAGAATTGTCTTCAAGACTTCAATTTTACTATTAATATTTTACAATTCATACTATTAAAAGTTTTATTTATTTCTTAGTTTATTAAAATTATTTTTTTCAGTAATTGATAATATTGCACCACTTGTACTGTAAAAGGGATCATATTTAATATGTGATAAAATGTTTTCAAAACTTGTTTCTGCACTTATTTAGAAAGAAAATGATTTTTGAAATAACTCGCTGAATGGGTGGGTCGTTGATGTTGGGTAAAAGCTATTTTCAAAAAAATGGTACCATTTTCATACAAAGGAGTTATGTCCGATATTTTAGGGAAATCAGGAAATACATTAGTTGTATTAAATTGATTACATGCAAATATTGAAAAATAACATTAATTACATAGAAAATAAAGTTTAATTTAGCAGTTGGTTATAATTTCTTTACAATAAAATTTAGTTATGTTACACTTGTGAGCCTAAATGAACAACGGGACAAATGTTTTTTTTAAATAGAATGGCTTTTCTTAGAGTGAATAATATTAAATAAAGTTTATCCCTAACTTGAAAAAAAGATTTGGTCCTAATTTTCTTAAGTTCCCTAAAAATACTTTAGGGAAGCGAATCATTAATAGTAGTATAAAATTTAAGATTATTTTTTGGGATAAATTTATTTTATTCCATAAAACCAATATTTTATTAATTTAATACTACGATCGATAAGTTGTTCCGCAAATGGTTTTTGATATATTGAATATTAATTGTGGATACAATTGATATTTTTGTACTTAGCTACATGTTAAGTATGACCCTGCCAAATTTCAGTACATTATTTTATGGGAACATATACTTTAAACCTATTTGGTACTAGGGTCAATTTCTTGACGTCAGCATCCATTATTAGGACAGAACATCAGAAAATTGTATTTTTTGTTTTATTAGTATTCAGCCATATGTAAGATATAGTCCTACCAAGTTTCGTTATCTATGTCCACAAATTCCAGGGTTTTGTAAATATTATTTTAATTTAAATGGGAAAAACGACTGAAGCGTTAGAAAAACTCGTAGTTACAGTATTATAGTGCGTTGTTATTTTAATAGGGAAGCATATCATGATCTTGGTAAATAATTTATGTTTTAAATTCATCGCTTGCATGGCTATTTATGTTCATTAATGTAGGCTACATTAAAATTCTTTCATGATTTAATATACATATATGTGGCCTCGCACTAGGCGGTATTCTGTTTGAGCAGAATTCGGGGAGGGTTAGTATCATTTTCCGAAAATATATTTGACTAGTTCTCAGATAATGTTTGCACAAATTCAACAAATTATCTTGTACTTATAATTTTTCTCAAAGAATTCTACGTTTTCCTGGTAAAACAAAAGATTGTGGTTTACTCAAAGGAAGGTGAATTAAATTACCAATTAAATATTTGCTTAGACAAGATTTATTCTGTCGTACTATGCCATAACGCCCTTGAGTTAGAACATCACAATATTTAGTGAGAGATTTTTCTACACTATTCTTGCAAACTGCTGTTCTCTGGTCCAAAATCTCTTCCATGTTGGCCCACGTCTTATACTTTGCTACTCTGTATTTCCTAACCCAATATCTTGCTCCAAACAGTCTTGGCATTAGTTTATTGTCCCATGTTGATTTTCATAACATATATTTTGCACAACTGCAAAATACTTTGAATCGTTTACAATTTAGAAGATGCACAATCACTTTTCAAGTGTTATCTACTAGTACTTATTTTAGAAAAGTAATAATAATAATGGTAATTAATACTGATTTATGTCATGCAAACTATATCCAGATCAAACAGAATTTCATAATATTTTTATCCAGACTGAAATTAATCAGTCTGGATTATCCTATTCTACTGTAATTTGTCATTAATGATTGTGGTGATACACAGTGAAAGCATAATCATAAAATGAAATTTAATTTTAGCTTTTTATAAATTCATTATTTTATGCAATATACAACACTATCTTTAATTCAAGGACTATTGAGGGTAATTGAATTTGAGATCAAAAAGAATGTACTGCTTCAAATCAAGTTAAAAGTATGAATTCAACAATGTCTAAAATGCATGGTAATTAGTTTTCCAAAAAGCAAAAAATCTTTCCAGTAAATTCAAATGTCAACAAACAAATTCTAAAATAGGCAATTACTTTGTTTAGAGTTTATCAACTTAAAAACATTTTTGTCCAATGGGTAGTCATTTTAGGAAAACATCACCCCCGCCCCGCCCTACCCCATTGTAGATTTACCACACTGCCATTTGTGGTTGAAATTATATAAATAGACAGATTCGCAGAAAGCTTACCGCCTTTGAGAAAGGTTGTTAATTCCTAAATGATCTTGTTTTGTAGCCTTCGTTTATGCCCATACCTGCCTCAAATGTATTCAAAGCATTTATGCTTGGTAATAATGCCATCAACCTAATGCACGATATTTGTTTCACATAGTTTTGCTTTTTGCATGTGTTTCCTGAAATTGTGCATTTTCTGCTTGTTCAGGCAATATCAGGGCTCTAATTATGACATACACAGATAATCCATGCAATATATTTAGATTCATTCTAGACACAATCAAAAACATAATATCTATTATGCATAGAAAATTTTAATTAGCAAACTAAATCTAATTGGTTTCCAATTAAAGAATTCTAGAATTTCGATATGGATTTGATTGTATCCTGCCAATTACTATCATTCGGTGCGAATTTTGCCGGTTCGAAAAATTTCGGCTTAATTTTCACCAGTTCTCTAATTAGAAAGCACCGTCGGATGGCCGTAAGTAATGCGAGCGTAATTTAATTGGTAGCAAGTGGGTCTTTGTCGGAGCCGTGCTTTGAATAGTGTTTTATAGTTCCGTGCAAGAATATTCTTCAAGCATTTTTGATTTTTTTAGTTCTAGTATACATGCATATAGTGTGTTTACTAAAAGTTTTAAAAAGTAAACTTTTAATATACCAGAATTTGTTAGAAAATAGTCCATTAATTTAGTATTTCTGGTGGGTGTCGCATTATTTACTAAACAGAGATTTTGTAAATGACAGAGTTCATTTCGAGAATTTCTTTCTCAGTTATTAAAAAAATTAATATTAAAATCACCAATGTAGACTAATGTTTCGGTTAGATATTCGGGAATCTTAATATTCCTAAATTTATTCTTTGTTCGGATTAAAAGTATGAATAAAGCATTCTTTTGAATTATAATTAATGAATGGGGGAATTGAATTCAATCCATAGCATTTTACACTGATGATTTAATTCAAATTCAGTTTTGGGCATATTTACTAAACAGGTCGGGTCGAGCTGAGACATTCAATTCTAAATCCGGTTGGTATCAGATTAAAGGTAATAATTTTCTTAAATTATTAAACGTAGTTCATATTTAACCTTAAACTTCCTGGGATTTATGAACATTTTCATAATCGTATAAAAAATTTTAAGTCCTTCTAGCTCAAAACTATTAACGCTATGCTCAATCTGAAAGCACCACATGATGGATGAAATCTACTCTTTTTTAACTCTAAATCTGCAACCCAGCTCTGTTGCATCGTGACGGGCCGTTGCGCGAAGTTTCCGGTTGCAAAGGGCTTCGTCTCTACAACCTCTGACTTTGCGCACCTTAATGTCAAAAAACACTCAAAGGTCTTTGCTGCATCTGAGGACTTAAAACTTTATGAATACATGAACATTATGTACCGAGAGAGTTTAATTCGTTTTCAAAAATTCGAATTGCTGTCATTTAGTAATATAAATGCTTCAAATTTGTGTTACTTTTATCACAAAAAAATTCTAATGGTTTTCAAAGAGAACTGTATTATTGCATTCTAAAATGGGATCATTAAGTTTTGCTACCAAATTTCAAAAATTGGGTTCAGGTAGGATTGGCTTGGTTTTTTCGGATCTGGGTGGGATTGAAATTTTTCAGGTTCGTATCGGGTCGGGTTTGAAAATCTCAACCCGATTACAACTATGATTTTGGGAACTAGTGCCATTATACCTCCACCTCTTACTTTTTTTATCTAGCACTGCTATATGTAGCCTCCGGGCTTCTAACTCCTTTTCTATTCACACCGACTACTAATGCCGGACAGTAAACTCTATATTCAAGCTAAAATTTTAAGAGGGTGATTCAGAGTAAACAATATCGTGACATGTTTGTGGCCGCTACATGGCTACACAGATAAGTGTGGGAATTTTCATAAGAACCATTTCATTAGTTAGCATAAAAAAATTGCTCTATGATGTCTTTACGTTACATATTGAGTACGTGTAGTAAAACATTATATTACTTGATTGCAGTTTGCAGTTCACAATACTTAATGCCAGGCAAGTGTTGTGTTGGCTGGTGCAAGAACAACTATGATGCTCAATTAGAATAATAGTCACAAGATTGTGGAACATCATTAATGCAACACATATACAGCCTATGCTGGTAAGCGACTTAATGATGATGATAGTCTTCCAATTTCAGAAAGCAGTAATAGACGCTAAAAGTTTCTACTTTCAATAGCAAATGCATTTGCAGAAATGAATCCAAAACGTCTTAAACATTCTATCCGTAGAAAGGAACTAACCACTGATACTAGTGAAGCCTTAAGAATTACTTTGTGAAGTTTGCTTGATTTATCCAACTGGCTATTGAAAAAATCCTTTCATACAATCCTATTAGGTACTTTGCAAAGTGATGCACTTTAAGGAGAATTTTTGTCATTATCGTCAGCTATTAGGTAGCAACTACCTTATAGGGATAGAAAAATTTTTAAGCAGTACCAAATTTGACGACTGAAGCTTTTTATATTTTGGGGGTGAATAGTGGTACATTTTTACATCAAGAAACTTGTTGCTCTAAAGAACTTAGTGATTACAAAATGTTTTGAAAAGGCTTATGATCTTTGTGAATTTGAAAACAGTGTTTTGTATTTCATTTGTGGGTATGTATCCTTCAAGGAAAGCCTAGAAACATCTTCAAATTCCCAAAAAATAATTATACCAAAATTCAGAATTTATAACTTTTGTTACCTAATCAATGAATTTTTTTAGTTTATCGCAGGTGCTTTACTCTTCACATTTGCTGCTCAAACTCCCGTTTACCATTCGTCCCACCTTGTCATCCCTGAACTTATACTCATTCTGTGCCAAATTCTCACACCCTGCTATCAGATTATCTACTGTCTCGCACTCTTTCTAACATAGCCTACACTTATCACTTCCTTCCTTTCTTCTCTCTATATGCTTCTTCACCCAGTTTGTCCTTATTGCTTGCTCCTGTGCTGCCATTATCAGTGCTTCTGTTCCTCTTTTTATTCCTGCTTTCTTTAACCACATGTTGCTCTCTTCTCTGTCGCACATTTCTGTGTTCCTCCAGTATTCTCCATGCATTGCCTTCTGCCTATACCTTGTTTGTCTCTGATTCTATCCTATTCTGGTATACCTTCCTTCCTTCACTATCAGTTCTTATCTTCCTTAACTCCTTAGTGACCTCCAGTAGGGACCCTTTAAGTTGCTCTTCTACATATCTCTTTAGCCCTAGTGCTTCTGCTTCTACAGTTTCCTCTACAATAAGCTGTCAATTCCCTCCCTTATGCTTTGCCATGTACAGTCTATCTACATCTCCATTTAAGTTGAATGCTCTCTCTGCTGTTAGTATCTTCCTTTTCTCCCTATCTAATTCCCTCAGTTCATTCTTGTTCCACCTAACTATTCCTGCTGAATATCTCAACACTGGTATCGCCCACGTATTAATTGCCTTTATGCTGTTCTGCCCAATTCAATGCTGACTTCTGTAGTACCTTCTTTACTCTCCTCTTGTATTCTTTTCTTAATCTTGTCCTCATTTCCTCATTATCTGGTCTATCTTTCTCTATCACACCTAAGTACTTGTACCCCTCTTTGACTTCCTCAATCTTATCCCCACTGCTCGGCCTCAAACCATCTCCATCTATGCACTTGCCTCTGGTCATTGTCACTGTCGCACACCTACCTAATCCAAATTCCAACCCTGAATCTCTGCTTAACTTCTCCAGTGCCCCAACTTGCTTTTGCAACATCTTGCTTGAACTAGCATACATCTTCAGGTCGTCCATGTCTGTCTCCTTTAAATTTTCTATGATAGGGATTAAGCTAACTACGAACAGTAATGGTGCCAAGCTGTCTCCATGGAATATACCCCGTCTAAACCGCAACCTATGCCTGTCTATCTCAGTCTGCCACTTTCCCATCTCTCTCCCTAGAAACTTAAACCATTTCCGTGAAACTCAATTTGACTCTAGAGTCTGAGAGCTTTCCTCAGGACTCTAGATGTTCCTAACAATGCTGCCTTCTGTGCTACCGCTCCTCCCCACTTTGGTACTCCCAACTCCTCCAAGTATCTCTTATGCTTCTTACTTACTGCTCCTAGTGCTCCTACAACTACTGGGACTACTTCAACTTTCTTTAACTTCCACAGCCTTTCTATTTCCTCTGCTAACTCTCTGTATTTGTCTATCTTCTCTTTCTCCTTGCTTTCTACATTTCTGTCCTTTGGTACTGCTATGTCTATCACTGTTCCTAATCTTTTCTCTTTGTCTACCACTACTATGTCCGGCCTCCGTGCTTCTATCACTTTGCTCGTCTGTATGTTGAAGTCCCACAGTATCTTAACTTTCTCATTTTCTATGATGCCCTGTGGCTT